>JAODAL010038551.1:0-39080 GCA_025379985.1 Phyllomedusa bahiana
GGAAAAAAAAACAATTTTGTATTGGTGTCAATTTTAAAGCTGTGGAAATTCTTTAGCTGCATTTGAAAGGGGAAAAGGCTTAAACCAACCGCCCCCAAGACTAAAAATAATTTCTAATAAAAAATCTTTGACCCAATAAAAAAAAAAATTTCCCCTTTGTCTGTCTTAGGTAACGTACCTTTGCCTTGCCCTTTTGACAAAAAACCTTGCCCCCTGTACTGACCTTACCCCCTTGTCCCCGGCTTTGCCTTACAAAATTTTTGTACCATGCTCCCCTCGGCTGCCCCCCGCAAGTAGCACGTCAGGGGTATGCTTGGTTATCTCCCGCCCGCAGCAGTGCATCCCGCTTTGCGGTGGGTTGGTGAAAAAGGGGGACCTACTTGACCCCGCTCCCTGGGTGGCTATTGCCCATTCTTGCGGTGGTTTTTTTTGGACCATACCGCTGTCCGTAACAACAGAAGCAGGGAATGACGTTATTCATCCCGTAGTCCGGTTTGTCGGGGCTGGGCTGCATAGGGGGCAGGGACCACAGGGCAGCAGCACATTTGCGTCCCCCCCTGATACACTTGTGCTGGACTCTGTAGTGACAGAGGCCAACCCATCCAGACGGGGGGTGTGCCCCAGCCAAGGTAGGCCCCGGAGGCCGCTCCCAATCCTACAGGGGCGGTATCGGGAAATCCTTTTAAAATCCCTAAAAGCTGGTGCAGCGCCTGGATATTTTCCGGGGCTCCCTATTCCCTGTACTTTTTTGTTGTGCTTCCTGGTACCTGACCTCAGCTTTTTCCCTGACCCCGGCTTGTCTTTATTTTGTACCCCCACTCCCGTTTGGCTTTTTGACCCTGGGTTGTTTTTTATCCCCTTTTGGGTTTTGATTTGTGGCTTGGCTTTCCCCTTTTTGGTATTGACCCCAACGTCTGATTTTTCTTTCCTGACGGCCCCAGCACTTTAGCCAAGCGGGGGGTTCGCCCCCGTTGCCATTGCCGCCCAGGAGCACGTAATGGCAGGGACAGGGGGTTGGGGGTTTCCCGTCAGGGGTCACTGTACCTCCCTTTACGTGACATTTCACAGGCCGAACCGTTACTGCTTTTTCCATACTATGAACCCCCCTGAAAACTTGGTAGAGGGAGATGCAGGGGCTTCCCTAGCTAGTCAGGATCTGGCGCTGGGGTACAACGGGCAGGAGTCTACCCAAGTCAGAGTGCCCTGCGTCCCTTCCCCCCTGGGGAGCCCCTACCCAAATTGCCTGACAGGTTTTTGGGAAACAGGAAAGGGCCCTTTTGTGCATTTAGAGAGGGATGTGGGCCTGTATTTTATGCTCCCGCCCACTACCTCGGGCATTGAGGAGCCAAAGGTTGGAATTGTTATGTCCTTACTTCAGGGTCCCCCCAGGAGGGGGTTCAGTTATTTTTGCCGTTTTGCCAGAACTGTTTCTGGGGACAGGTTCTTTGCCCCCTTAGGGGTATTTTTTTTATGACCCGGATGGGGAAGCTGTGGGGGCCAAGACCACCTTGAGGAGGGAAAAAAAAAAAGACTGTGGAGGAGTTTGCCCCGAATTTCGGCCGGTGGTTCGTTTGGGGTAGCACGCCCCAGTTTTTTAGATGTCAATTTGACTAGGGTAGTGACCATGTGAAGGTTTTATTGGGGGTTTTACCCTACCCCGGTTACTTTAGATGAGGGGCATGGCTTAGCCTTCACTGGACAACGTTATAGGAAAGACGTCGAGGAAGGCTACCACTCGGTGGTTACTCCATAGTCACCCCCCACCCACAGTTCCCGATAAAACCCAAAGGAGCCAATCAATGGGGGCTTTTTGCAAATGCTGCTAGGGGACCGTAGGGCTTCTCTTCGTACAGGGTTAGCTTTTAGGGGCGAAGATGGACAGGGCATCAGGAGGTGCTCCAAGGGAAGACCGGTCGGAAAAAACTCAGGCCTAGGTGATTGGCAGGAAGATCACTAGGCGAGCAGGTTTTTCCCTATTTAACCCAAAAAATTTGCTGCTACCGTTAAGATTTATATTTGTCGCTGTCTGGTTTTCGGGGGAGTGCGTTTGTGGATTCGGGTTCAGTTCTAATTTTTTTTGATGCGATTTCGCAAAAGTCTAGGTCTACCCTTGGGGACTGCTATCTAGTCTCTCGGGTTTTTGGTATTGACTCCACTCCACTAGCTAAGGGCACAATCCAACATTTTACTCCTGGAGCTGGAGATTGTGGTTGGATCCATACATACTGAAAAGTGTATTCTACTTATCATGGAGGGGCTGCCCGCTGATGTGGTTTTGGGGCTGCCCTGGCTTCAGAAACATAACCCAGTATTTGACTGGAATTCAGGGGAATTAATCAAGTGGGAACAACGGTGTGTGTTGAAAATGTCTCCCTCCCGAAACTGGGCAATACTGAGGTGGAAGCAGATTTCCTGTTTTCATTCATGACTTTGCTGGGGGTATTTTCTCAGAAACAGTCGGAGATACTACCCCCTCATAGACCTTGGACTGTGCCATTGACTCTTATTACCCGGGAGTGATGTTTCCCAAGGGAGGATATTTTAATCTGTCTTGTCCAGAAAGACTAGCAATGAAACAATATATTGCGAAATCTTACAGAAGGGGCAAAATCCGACCTTCGGTGTTTTTCCCATGGTGCAGGGTTCTTTCTTTTGTAGGAAAAAAGGATGGGGCCCCCGTCCATGCATAGTTTAAACCGTGAACTAAATAAAATAACTGTAAAAAACAATACCCGTTCCCTTGACCCCTGATCTGTTCAATCAAATCCAGGGATCAAGTGGTTTTTCCAAGTTGGATCTTAGAGGGGTCTATAACCTCATCCGTATCCGAGAAGGATGATAAAGGGGAAAAACCGCTTTTAAAACACTCCTGAAGGTCATTTTGAGTATCTGGTGATGCGTTCGGGGTTGTGTAATGCTCCCACGGTTTTTCAGAACCTGGTTAATGAGGTTTTCCGTGAACTCATTGGTTGTTGTTTGGTCGTTTCCCTGGATGACATTTTAATTTTATTCGGAAGATTGGCGGCCCAAAACACGTTAAACAACGACGACAGGTATTGCAAATCCTGAAGGAAAAATAGTTTGTTTGTAAAATTTGAAAAATGTGTTTTCAGGGTGCAGGAGGTACCTTTTCTTGGATACATCCTGACTCCTAACTCATTTTGCATGGACCCCAGTAAAATTCAGGTCATTCTCGATTAGGTCCGCCCTTCATCTCTGAAGGCCCTGCAGTGGTTCATAGGGTTTGGCAAAATTATTATCGTAAATTTTATTCGTAATTCTCTGTTTTAGTTCGGCCGTTGACTGACATGACTAAGAAGGGGGCGAAGTTCAGTAATTGCCAACCTGTGGCCATTGAGGCATTTGAGAAGCTTAAACAGTGTTTTGTATCACGTCCTGTGTTGATTCAAGCAGATCTTAGCAAAACCCTTGTCGTTGAGGTTGATGCTTCCGAGTATGGCGCAGGGGCGGTCTTGTCTCAGGGATCTGCAAATATGACTAACCTTCCCGCCCCTTGTGCCTTCTTTTCATGTAAATTTTTCCTCAGCTGAAAGGAATTATGACGTTGGGAAATCGGGGAGCTGTTGGCTATTAAGGGGGCCCTTTGAGGAATGGCGCCACTTCCTCGAAGGTGCCCAGCATCAAGTCAGGGTCCTTACTGATCATAAGAACCTCACCTTTTTAGAGAGTGCGAAAAGGTTGAATCCACGCCAGGCACGTTGGGCATTATTTTTTACGCATTTCAACTTTGTTGTTACTTACAGACCTGGTTCGAAAAATGTGAAGGCTGACGCTCTATCTAGAAGCTTCTGTGCCAGCCACGCATCCCAGGAGGCTCCGGCACCTATATTGCCCAAGGAGACTGTTGTTTTAGCTATTTCCCCTGATTTAGCCACTAAGATTAAGTCCCACCAGGATATGAGACCTGCTAATTGTCCTGTTTCGAATGTCTTTGTCCCCACTCAGTTCCGGTTATGAGTATTAAAAGAATTTCATGATTCTGTGTTATCTGGGCATCCTGGAGTGTCTGGCACAAAAAGGCCTCTTTCTAGTATTTACTGGTGGCCGTCATTGCCTCGTGATGTCAAGGCGTATGCGGCATCTTGTGAAGTCTGCGCTCGGGCTAAGGTTCCCAGAACTCATCCTCCTGGCGAACTTTGCCCTCTACCTATACCTGAACGTCTGTGGACCCACATCTCCATGGATTTCATGACTGACCTTCCTACTTTTAGACGGTAAGTCAGTTTTTTTGGGTGGTAGTGGACCGTTTCAGTAAGATGTCCATCTTGTTCCACTAAGGGGTTTTCCGTCGTCCAAAAAACTTGCTGAACTTTTTATCAAACATAATTTTCAAACTGCGTGGTTTACAGGAGAATATTGTTTCTGACAGGAGGGGTACAGTTTCTTTCTCGTTTTTGGAGAGCCCTCTACAAGGCTCTGGGTATCACCCTCTCATTTTCCTCTGCCTTCCACCCAGAGACTAATGGGCAGACTGAGAGGGTAAATCAAATGGTAGCACAAAATCTGTTGTTTATTATCTGATCAGGGAGGTGGGAGTGGGTAAAATACTTACCCTTGGTTGAATTTGCCATTAATAATCATGGATAGTAGCTCGTCTTTGGGACCTCACCAGTTTACTATAATTATGGTTTTCACCCAAGGCATGCGTCATTTTCCAGTGCTACGTCTGATCTCAGCGGGGTGGATGTTATCGTTAAAGATCTGTGCACAGTCTGGGCCCAAGTTCAGAAGAACTTGGCTCATACCCAGAACATCCAGAAGAAACATTCTGATAGGCGGCGTCTTTTTTCTAGAGGGTTTGCGGTTGGGGATAAAGTATGGTTAGCCACCCGAAATCTGCGATTGAAAGTTCCCTCTGGTAAACTCATGCCGCAATTTGTAGGTCCATATGTTTTTCAGGAGGTGGTTAACCCGGTGTCATATCGTCTGAAATTACCCTCTTCTCTCCGTATACATAACGTGTTCCATCGGGCACTTCTTAAGAGGTATATTCAGCCTGTGACTCCGCCCTCTAGACCTCCTTCTCCAGTTTGCATAGAGGGGGAGATAGAATATGAAGTCGCCCGTATTTTGGATTCTTGTAAGGTCCAAAGGTCGCTGCAGTACCCGGTCCATTGGAAAGGGGTATGGTCCCGAGGGAGAGATCATGGGTTCCGGCGAAATCCATCCATGCTGATCGCCCGGTGAGGAAATTCCATGAGTCTCCACCCGGACAAACCAGACCAGGGGGAAAGGGGCCGGTGGCCCCTCCTAAAAAGGGGGGGTACTGTCAGGGCTAGGCTGCACTCAGGCTGCAGGGATCCACAGGCAGCAGCACATTTGCGATCCCACCCTGATACACTTGCTGCTAGCAGCTTTGTGTGTGACAGAGGCCCAGCCACTCCAGACAAGGGCAGTCCCCACCAGCCAATGGGATGGACCCGAGGCTGCTCCCAAAAAAACTACAGGGGCCCGGGATTCGGGAAAACCCATTTAAACTCCCTGAAGGCTGAGTTGCAGCGCCTGTTATATTTTCCTGGCCGCCTATTACCTGTGCTATTTTGTTGTCTGCTTACCTGTGTACCTGACCTCGGCTTGTTCTCCTGACACCGGCTTGTCTTCTGATTTTGTACCTCACTCCAGTTTGGCTTTTTGACCCTTGCTTGTTTACGTTTATCATTTTGGTTCTGATTTGTGGCTTGGCTTCCCGTTTTGGTATTGACCCGGACGGTCTGACTATTCTTCCTCCTGACGGCCCCAGTACTTTAGCAGAGCAGGGACTGTTGCCCAGTTGCCGTCTGCCGCCTAGGGCAGCACGTCAAGTAGGCAGGGACATGGGGCTGGGTTCCAGTCAGGGCTCACTGTACCTCCCTCGATGTGACACCTGGCGACTGACAAATAATGTCCGCATGAAAGGGCCTGAACAAACGACAGGTGTCACGCATGAGCTGCCACTGGCTGACATTAAAATTACATAGGGGTGTACTCCTGTCCACTTGGATCATCAATAAATCATTCATTTCCTTTCTCTGTTCATAGAGTCGTTCCAACATATGAAGGCTGGAATTCCAATGTTTGGAAATGTCACATATCAGCCTATGTTGCTTAAGGAGGGTAGGCTTGGCGGTGTAAGAACAGCTGAAGTGCATGCAAAGTTTCCTGGCCATTTTTAGAATGTCTTGCCGATGGGTGTAAGACTTGAACAACCAGATTGAACATGTATGCTATGCAGGGAGCATGGCTCAGCCCTCCTCCTACTCAGCGCGGACACCATTTTCTTTTCATCGTCTGTCACAATGGTTCTAATTTTCAGTTGTCGTGGAGAAAGACACAAATCGATGACAACTTGCATGACCCGGAGCATTTCCTCCCGTGTGTGACTTCGTTCTCCCAGGGGAATACTCCTGTCCACTTGGATCATCAAAAATCGTTAATAGCCTTTCTCTGTTCATCAATTTCCCCCTGTTCAATAATTTCCCCCTGTTAATATATTTATTCCTGTTCAGCAATTTCCCCCTGTTCAATAATTTCCCCGTTAATATATTTATTCCTGTTCATTAATTTCCCCTGTTCATAAATTTCCCCCTGTTAATATATTTTTTCCTGTTCATCAATTTCCCCCTGTTCAATAATTTCCCCATTTTAATATATATATTCCTATTCATCAATTTCTCCCTGTTCATAAATTTCCCCACTGTTAATATATTTTTTTCTTTTTCATCAATTTCCCCCTGTTCATCAGTTCCTGTCTGCCCGTGTACCCAACCTTTCTGCTACGTTACCTGACCTCAAATCTCCGCCGCCTGCCCTGACCTGTTGGCCTGACCTTTGACTACGAGTTTCGTCTTACGATTCGGTACCTCACTGTGCCTCGGCTGCCACCGCAAACTAGTCGCGCCAGGGGTAGCGACCTGGTAGGACTCCCGCTGCAGAAAGTCCATCCTGCCTTGCGGCGGGCTCTGGTGAAAACCGGGACCTACTCAGACCCCGCTCCCTGGCGTGGCCGCTACCACCGCTTGCAGTGGTCCAGAGGAGCCACTACCTGTGTCGTTACAATGGCAGAAGTGAATGCCAAGTTTCCTGGCCAGTTCTTTGAATGGTGCAGAGTCCACCACTTGAAAAGGGATGGACTGCAGTACCACCAACTTGGACAGGAGCACGGTCAGCTTCTGCACTTAGGGATGGCTAGACGCATACTGCTGTCTCTTGGCAATCGTCTCGGTGAACGACTGCTGGCACCATGAGTGCCGAGGAGCAGGAGTATCTGGACTGGTAGATGATGGAAAAGACAGGGAGTTGTCTTCGGCAGAGGTGGTGAAGCCTTGACTGCCTGAAATGGGAGGCGTGCCACTGGGTGCTGCTGCTGTTGGGACAGGATGGACCACCACATCTGAAACACGTATGGTGACACTGCATGATGTTGATGCAGGGCCGTGGTGCCAACGTTAGGTCCCTGGTCACGCTTTACTTTCTGCCCACAGATTCTACATATAGTTATGTTCAACCCTCCTCTGGTGTCTCTTAAAAAAACTGGCACACCGGCGAGTAGGTGATTTTACCACCAAAGCTCCACACTGACTGACTGTTACCGCCGCTGACCCGGTGAGCCACTGTGCCGCTACTTTCTGGGACCTGCAAAGTGGGTGGTCTAAATCATGGCCCAACCTCGACTGCTGCCACCCTGCTGACCCCCGGCCACACTACCGACTTACGGGCTGCCTGACACGCAAGCTGCCGCTCTCTTCTCCCAATGATAATGATGAACCCTTGTACACTGTTGGTCTGGGTCAGCTCATAGCATCACATGGCTTTCAAAACCACCAGTATGCTGATGGAACCCAACTTTACATCTCCGGCCCAGACATTAACTCTCTACTGTCCAAGATCCCAGATTGTCTGTCGTCCAAATCCTCCTTCTTCTCCTCTCGTCTCCTAAAACTTAATGTAGAGAAAACGGAATGCTTCCAGGGCCGGGACAATGGGTAGTCAAGAGTAGGTGACCGCGTAGGGCGTCACTTCATCCCAGGGAGAAAAGGGGGGTACAAGGAGGCATGGAGTGGGCTGAATTTTCCATTTGGGGGGCACTTTATGCCTTGTTTAACTAGGGAACCTTACCTTGTCCCAGCCTTGCTTGCTTCACCCGGCTCCCAAGTGCGATCGGCTACATCGATTAGTGTTTGCCTGTCACCGCCATCCACCTCAACGGTGTCACTGTACAAAGCCTGACCACTCACAACATAACCCCCCATTGCAACTCTCCTCATCACTATTTGCCCGGTTCTGCAAGAAGCAGCAGATGTCTTCCCCACCTCTTAGCTGCCCACTGTCCTTAAATATTTTGTCCTCATTGTATAGTGGCACAGAGGCCACAGCACATAGTAGTTCTCTGGCTGTGGGAAGCGAACAGGACAGAGGTGGGTTGAGGACAGGTGAGAGCCCCTTACCTGCTCCCGGGCCATGCCAACTAGGGGTTGTGTGTGACAAACCCACCGACTCTTGGCTGGGGTTGTCAGATGTCATCTGGGAGAAAGTGTATGACCTAGTGTGTGGTCAACGCAAGGCCGGTAGATGACACCGGATACTGTGGCCTCGCAGGGTGACTCCTGCTGTGACGTCCCCTTACTGTGCTGCGATTTGTGGTGGCTCCGGTAACCTACTACTGTGTTCTTTGTATGGTAGGATCTTAGCCCTCAGCTTGTTTTTTTCCAGCTGGCGCTGCCATGACTTTATCAGGCTGCATTCTGCTTCAGTTTTTTGGTCAGTTTTGCCCCCGTAAGTGCCCAGGGACTTGAAGGGTGACGCAATTCTAATAGTGACAGCAGTCATGTGCATGTCTTACTAAAACACAGCATTGTATGAAGACCAAACCAAGCTCCCTCTGAATACTTAAGCATAGCACAATGTTCTACAGCACCCTACAGGCTCTGTGCAGCCAGGATATAGCTGTTTTTTAATGCAATTCATCGCGTAGTAATTCGGGACGAAACAGATTTTGTCGGAAAATTCGGCGAACCTCTATTTACAGGCTTTGCAAATGTGACATGGCACCCACCAAAATCTGTGTTCCAAAAGTCAAATAGTGCTCCCTCCCATGTACTCCCTGCCATGCACTCCAAACAGCAGTTTATACCCATACACAGGGTCATGTCCCCCATAGGCAGGTATAGGCAGGTATATGTCCCCCATAGGCAGGTATAGGCATTTAAATGTCCCCCATAGGAAGGTATATGTCCCCCATAGGCAGGTATATGTCCCCCATAGGCAGGAATAGGCAAGTATAGGCAGTTGAATGTCCCCTATTGGCAGGGTTTTAAAAAAAATAAAAAATACCAGTACTCCCCTCTGCTCTGAGGTGCTCAATCTTCTTCAGGCCACGCAGGCAGCATGAGTACACCTGACTTGGATACTCTGGAAGGCCGCACGAACAAAAATATTCCAGCAGGAGGTTTAACGGCACCCATTTAACTTTTGCGTTTACACGGCAAAGAAATCCCGACCGGTATTTGGGGTTTTTTTGGCATGCAGGGGGACAGGTTTTGTCCGCGGTTTGTGGATACAAACCGTCCCCCTTCGCACCCACATGTTCATGTTCCACCTGAAAACCGGGCGGAAAAAGGAACATGTTTTAAGTTTTTTCGGACTGCCAGCGGTGTAAAAAAACGTCTGGCAGATTTTCTATTTAATTCACTGTAAAAGGTTGACAGATGGCTTTCAAATCAGAAAACTGTCTGTAAATCTGATTGAAAACCTGTACCGTGGAGACAAGCCATATGGAGGAATTGAGATCAGATAACAGTCATGTGAGAGAGATTTGGGTTGCGGTGTGGAAGGATTAGGTCCTCTTTACTAATTCCCCTGAATTTGCCACGTATACTTAATTTCTCTGAGCTCCTGTAGCTCTGATTTGGCCCTTCTCTCTGGACATTGGTTTTCATCAGACAGTTCTCTTAAGCTTTTACATTTTCAAATGATCATATATGGGCACCTGGGGTTTCGTTGATGGGCTCGATGAGAAAATTGTTTATGATTCTGTGTGCTGTTAGTTTTTTTTTTAAGGTTTTCAAGAAGTTTTTCTTTCTTCTCTAAATGCTTCTTTACTTGCATATCATGATTACTTTTACTTATAAACATCACTTTATTGCTTGTTCTCTATATTTATGCATAAGGCATTGACTTATTGTTTTCATAATATTGGACTTGTTAACCTACTGATTGCATGATGTATGCACATCTTTGTCATGAAACATTTTAATAAAGTCTTTTTGAAAAGATAAATAAAGATACCATATATAATCGAGTATAAGCCAACCCGAATATAAGCCTAGCCACCCAATTTTAACACAAAAACTGTGAAAACTTAATGACTTGAGCATAAGCCTAGGGTGGGAAATGCAGCAGCTACTAGCACATTTACGACACTCACATGCTGGGATCACACTGAACACTGGTCATATAAATAGGTACTACCTACACACAAAAATTTATATATATATATATATTATATATATATATATATTTATATATATATATATATATATATATATATACAGGTAAATGTCCCACATAGGCAGGTATGTGGGACATAGGCAGGTATATGTTCCCCATAGGCAGGTATAGGCAGTTAAATGTCCCAGATAGGCAGGTATATGTACCCCATAGGCAGGTATAGGCAGGTATATGTCCTCCATAGGCAGGTATAGACAAGTATAGGTAGGTAAATGTCCCCCATAGGCAGGTATAGGCAGGTATATGTCCCCCATAGGCAGGTCTAGGCAGTTAAATGTCCTCCATAGGCAGGTATATGTCCCACATAGGCAGGTATATGTCCCCCATAGGCAGGAATAGGCAAGTATAGGCAGTTGAATGTCCCCTATTGGCAGGGTTTTAAAAAAAAATAAAAAATACCAGTATTCCCCTCTGCTCTGAGGTGCTCCATCTTCTTCAGGCCACGCAGGCAGCATGAGTACACCTGACTTGGATACTCTGGAAGGCCGCACGAACAAAAATATTCCAGCAGGAGGTTTAACGGCACCCATTTAACTTTTAACATAAATAGCTTAACTTAAGTCAAAATAACATAAAGTCCATACACCACTGTGTTGTTGTTAATGTCTATTTGCAGACAGGCAAATATGACAGTCACTTTTTGCAGGTTCTCTCTCTCTCTCTGTTGCTCCGTGGCACTCATGGAGAAGATGACCCACAAACACCATCCAGCCAACAGTTTTTCTCCACAATGCTCCCTGGTACCTTTTAACCCCGTACCGCCACAGCCAGTTTTAACCTTCCTGAAATCTGATGTGTCACTTTATGTCAGAACAACTTTTTGATACTTTTACCTATCCATGTGATTCAGAGATTGATTTCACAGTTGATACCCCCATAAATGACTCCATCTAAAAAACTACACCCCTCACTTTAGTAAGTTTATTAACCCATTAGGTGTTTCACAGAAAATAAAGCAAAGTGGAGGTGAAACTTTAACATTTCCCTTTTTTTGCAGATTTTTAATTTGTATCCATTATTCACTGGGACATGATGTGAGAGATATGACCAGGGAAATTAAACTCAAAATCAGTTCCCACAATTCTGCCTTTTTTTTAGAGATATCCCATATGTGGCCCTAGTCCGCTAGTTGGCTCAACCACAGGCCTCAGAGTAGGAGGAGCACATTCCGGATTTTGCAGTCTCATTTTCATTACGATTTTATTTAGGCGCCATTTCAGGTTTGCGGACACCCTAAGGTGCTAGAACTTAATTAACAACCCTAAAAATCCCCATACTGGAAACTACAACCATTAAGGAATATATGCAGGGGTGCCGTGAGCATAGCAGATGTTTCACAAATTTTTATACCATTAGGCGGTGAAAATGAAAAATTTATTTTTTTCCAACAATCTGCAATTTTTTTTTTGCAATTCAAAAGAGCTTTATTGAAACAAATAAACAAAAAGAAATGGACAATCGAATGGAAAATAGGAATCTAAAAAGTAGTGGCACAAACAAAGAATACAGGACCTTTATGGTCCGACATAACATGGAAACCATGTCAAATCATATTTCTTGAAAAACTCTGTGACTTAGTATATTATAAGGGAAGGCGAGGAAAGAAGAGATAAAAAAAAAAACACAAGCACATACACCCCACACACACATCAACACCTAGTACACAGTTAGGACGATAGGACAGAAACGGAGTGACAGGGAGCACAATGTAAGGAAGTTTAGGGAGACATAACCAGGGAATGAGTGTCTGCCATTTGGGATTAGAAGAAAAAGGGGGAATACTCAAATTACAACTAGGTGGTCAGTTTACAAGGTTATGGAATAAAGCAGAGCTTTAGAAAGAGAGCCAGTGAGCCCATGTCCTAGTGAACTTGTATGGTTGGTCTCTCGAGGAGGCCAAGATCTCCTCCATATCATAGGTGTTGGAGACCTCTTTGAACCATTCCCCAACAGTGCTAGATTCAGAGGACTTCCAATGTCTAGGGATGATAGTCTTGGCAGCCTGCAGGAGATGATGGAGAAGAGATTTTTTGTACATGGGGATTGCAAGATCAAACATGGAAAGAAGAGCAGCTTCAGGGACTTTCAGAACAGGGGTGTTAATAAGTTCATGGATGACTCGGTAAATTGCCCCCCCCCAAAAGTCCCTCAAAGATGGGCAGTCCCACCAAATATGAACCATTGTGCCAGGCACTCCATTGCATCGCCAACAAAGACTCAACACAGATGGGAACCTTGGGGACTCTGTACCAGTGGGAAAGTATTCTAAAGCTTGTTTCCTGGGCTCTAGATGTGATTACCGCCTTATGTGTAAGCGTGAAGCATCTTAGCCATTGGGAATGGGAACACTGTTTATTGAGTTCATTCTCCCAAGCCTTACAGTAAGAGGGTAGCGTTGATACACGAGTCGAGGATAGCTCCCTATAAAATGGTAGAGATGGTGTGTCTTGGGGCGTGTTGAGAAGGCACATCTGTTCATAAGTACAAGGGGATTTTTTAAGGTCAATAGCTCCCCTAAGAGAGTTGAAAAAATGGCGTAGTTGGGCAAATTGGTAATGCGAGGAGGCATGAGAAATAACCTTCTCGGGAAAGGAATGAAAGGGGATGAAGTCAGAACCTAGGGTCACTGCGTGTAAGCGTAATGGACTTAATTTGGAACTGCCCAAAAAGGGATATGACCCAAATCCAGGGGAAATGCTGGGTTATCAGCAATTAGAAAAAGAGGCCCTGATCTATCTATGATTCTTTGGGTAGATTTGTAAGATGTAAGTATGGCCAATGTGTGTCGAGTGGTGAATGAAGTAGGGAAGTTACCCGCAAGTGATTGAGTCCAGATCCAAGGGAGAGACGCCAACGAAAGGGAGCAGATGTCATGTGCCAATTGTGACCACAGTTTTCCACTACCCGGCCACACCATATCCAGTATTCGAGCATATGCAGCTGCAATGAAACACTTCTTGCAGTCTGGGAGTCCCAAACCCCCAAGATTTTTATGTCTGGTTAGCGTGGCATAAGCTATTCTCAGTAGCCCAGCGGACCAGACGAAGGTCGTAAAAATTCTCCGAACACGGTTCCAAAAGGAGTTAGGAATGTAAATGGGGATCGCTTGGACCGGATAGAGGATATGTGGGTGGATTGTCATCTTAAGAATACCGACTCGTCCAAACCACGAAAACTCCCTTGTATTCCAAGCATCAAGGTCTCGGAATATCCGATGAAAAAGTGGTTCGAAGTTTAGAGAAAAGAGTTTTGAGAGGTCCCTTGAAATTATAATGCCTAAGTAAGACAAGCCTTTCTGCGGCCATACAAATGGGTAGGAGGACTTCAATTGGGCGAGTACCGAAGGGGAAAGGTCGATACTCAGTGCTTCCGACTTCATGATGTTGATTTTGAAGTTTGACCAGACACCAAAATGCTCCAACTCAGACATAAGGGGAAGCATAAAAACCAATGGGTCTGTAATAAAGACCAAAAGGTGGTCTGCGAAGGTAGAACACTTATACTCATGCCCACCAATACAGACTCTTTTAATGTCTGAGTTGGAGCGCAAATAATTCAAGGGGCAGCCCTAACATGTACCGTTATGAATATTAAAAGTTTCAGATAGAGAGCCATTAATCTTGAGTGCAGGATGAGTTGTCGTTTTGTTGTTTTTATTGGTATAATTTTTTGGAGGGACAAGGATTTATATAGGTTTTTTTATGCTGAAGTGCTTAAAAGAATTTTTTTTTATTCTGTAAAGCAATTTTTATGCATCACCATATTCTGATAGCCATAACTAATTTACTTTTCGGTGTACAGATTTGTGTAATGGCTGGTTTTTGAGACTTTTTATTGGTATAATTTTTGGGAGGATAAGAATTTTTGATTACTTTTTAAAAGGCAGGGTAAAGAAAGTACTGCAATCCTAATAGTTTTATCATTTTATTGTTAACAGCACTCACCATTCAGTATACACTCACCGGCCACTTTATTAGGTACACCATGCTAGTAACGGGTTGGACCCCCTTTTGCCTTCAGAACTGCCTCAATTCTTCGTGGCATAGATTCCACAAGGTGTTGCAACGATGCTCAATTGGTACCAAGGGGCCCAAAGAGTGCCAAAAAATATTCCCCACACCATGACACCACCACCACCAGCCTGAACCGTTGATACAAGGCAGGATGGATCCATGCTTTCATGTTGTTGATGCCAAATTCTGACCCTACCATCCGAATGTCGCAGCAGAAATCGAGACTCATCAGACCAGGCAACGTTTTTCCAATCTTCTACTGTCCAATTTCGATGAGCTTGGGCAAATTGGAGCCTCAGTTTCCTGTTCTTAGCTGAAAGGAGTGGCATCCCATTGTGGTCTTCTGCTGCTGTAGCCCATCTGCCTCAAAGTTCGCCGTACTGTGCATTCAGAGATGCTCTTCTGCCTACCTTGGTTGTAACGGGTGGCTATTTGAGTCACTGTTGCCTTTCTATCAGCTCGAACCAGTCTGCCCATTCTCCTTTGACCTCTGGCATCAACAAGGCATTTCCGCCCACAGGACTGCCGCTCACTGGATGTTTTTTCTTTTTCGGACCATTCTCTGTAAAAAATGAGATGGTTGTGCGTGAAAATCCCAGGAGATCAGCAGTTTCTGAAATACTCAGACCAGCCCTTCTGGCACCAACAACCATGCCACGTTCAAAGGCACTCAAATCACCTTTCTTCCCATACTGATGCTCGGTTTGAACTGCAGGAGATTGACTTGACCATGTCTACATGTCTAAATGCACTGAGTTGCCGCCATGTGATTGGCTGATTAGAAATTAAGTGTTAACGAGCAGTTGGACAGGTGTACCTAATAAAGTGGCCGGTGAGTGTATGTGACATGTTAGTTTTACTCTTATTATGGCAATACCCAACTTATTTTTTTTTTTTTATGTTGAAGCACTTTAAAAGAAAAAGTTGTAATTCTGTAGAACAATTGTTACGGGTGCTCCCGTGACCCACATGTCGGGTCACAAGCAGACCCATACCCCTGTTGCCCCTTCTGCGGGGACTACAAGTGGTGCTGTGACCCACATGATGCGTCGCGGGCGCACTCACAGCCCGGGTTCCAGCTACGGTTACTCACTTCTCCTCGCTCCCTGCACTTTCTCTGCTGGTGTGCACCTTCCTGCTCCCTAGGGTGTGCGTGCACCATCTCTGTGAGATTTAAAGGGCCAGTGCATAGGACATTGCCGAGCGCTGACACGATATTACCCAGCTTTCCTCTCTGTTAATGGACACATATTGTAAAGTGACTTGTTTTTGCAGGATATTTAACATAAAAAGCAATCTTTGCTGTGAGACAACCTCTTCGACTATTCTTTCATTTATAGTGGTGCATGTAAGTTTATGAAGGCTTTCTTTATTTCTGTATAAATTTGACCAAAAACTACATTACATTTTCACATAAGTCCTAAAAGTAGACAAATAACTAAATCAATAAGAAGACTCAAAAATGTTAGTATTCTGCCACTAATACGTTAGAGAAGTCCCTGATAAATGTTAGAAGTCTGTCTCTGTACAAGCGTGTGGAAGATAGTGAACTCACTATATTAATCACCTTCCAAAGCTTGTGGAGATCCAATAAGAAGAATGCAATGTATGTGCTTCAGGTATTTAACAAGTCCTACCTTAAACCCAGACTTCTCTGTACTGGTGGAGTGTCCATGCCTAGGTTCAAGTCTCTGGATTCTATGGAATTGTCGCTAGATTGAAAGACTTTCATGATATCAGCACTGTTGGAAGCAATTTTTTGTAATCTTAGACAAGCCTTAGAAAGCATAACATGTGTCCTTTTGATTAGATCTATGGCTAGTGTTGAGCCGAACCGTTCAGAAAAAGGTTAGTTCAGCACGAATTTTACGTTTTTTTCAGAACCGGAACCGAACCAAATTTTTTTGCCGCAAGTTCGGTAAAATTTGGGTACGACACAGGCATTTGGCTGTTTTCCAAAACTGAAGGAAGCTGCTGAAAATGGCGCCGATCAGTGCAGACCACAGAGTGGGGGTCAAAAATGTCACCATTGAGGGTGTAGGGATCTCATTGGCTGCTAAAATCACATGACCGTCTTATGTGTATATCACTGTATTTCCTGTTGAACGCCATGTCCACCTTACTCTCTGTAGTGAATATACTGCTGCCTCTGTATGTGCTTGTTTGCTAGCATTTTTTTTTTGCGATTTACACAGAAAAAAATGCTGGTTAGATTACTCGCGGGGCTGGGGGATAGCTAGCTTAATTAATCATTCACATCAATAGTTAGGGCGTTAGGGAGTTTGTACTGATATTACCAAAAAAAAAAAAAATCTGTTTATAATCCTTTTTGCCCGTTGCAAAGTATAGGCATTTAAGACCACTTGATTTGCTGTTAGGGTTCTTCCATAAGACCCTATTTCACTGATATTTCATAAAAAAATTCTGGTTATAATCCTATTTGCCCGTTGCAATGTATAGGTATTTAAGACCACTTGATTTGCTGTCAGGGTTCTTCCATAAGACCCCATTTCACCAATATTCCATAGAAAAAATCTTGACCTTTTTAATATTTATATTTTTGAACATGAAGCGAACTTAAGGTGGTAAGCGAGCAAGGAGGGACGTAGGACGTGGAGCTAGAGGTACAAGAAAAGAGGCTCCTTCCAGTGCTCCGGACAACACACAAGCGAGCACATTGTCAGTCTCAGGACCATCAGGCCTGTCATCGCTTGGTCGCGGTGTGTCTCATTACTGAAGATCGGCGCCAATCCGTTCTTCAGTGGTTAACACAACCTGCATTCAGCAGTTTTACCTCCTCTTCCTCTCTGTCAAGGGCACAAATGTCATCATCATCATCAGTCCAACCTGACGGCCAAATGTCACCCAATAAACAGAGCGCTCTAGATAATCCATATTCTGAAGAGCTTTTTGATGACACAATCAGAAGGCATTTCAAAAGATCAAGAGGCCAAAGAGGATTATTTAGTCTGCTCTGATGCCCAATCACTGATGCCCTCAGTAGAGGAGAAGGAAGCTGGTCCGTCAGCAGAAATATCAAGCGGTCAGCGGTGCATTGCAATGCCTGTGGCTTCTAGCCCGCAGATTGAGAATGTAGACTGTCAGGAAGAGGAAGTCACCAGAGATGATGATGACATTGCGGATCCACCGTGGTCTTTTCAGGAGCAGTTGGCAAGCTCATAATCAGAGGAGGAGGAAAAGGATGATGGGGTAGTGTCAGTGTGGGTCCGGCCACAGAAAGGGAGAGGGCGGTCGCACAAGTCGACTGACATTAATCAGCCAGCCATGGTCAGTGATGGCAGCAGTACATTCTATTGTAAGGTCGAAAGAGGGGTCAAGGAAGAAATGGTGGGCCTTTGTCATGGCAACCCACAGGAGCCTGCAATCACATTCTCAGGGTGTTGATAGGTGACGAAGAGAGAGCCCCTGTTTCTGTCAAACCACTTAGATGCTGTGGTTGCTATATGACATCTAATGGGTTAAATTGCTATGATCTGAGATAACAGGAGGAAACTGCTGTTAGTCATAGCCAGGCTTTTTCAGTGATCATGTGGGTACAGTTATTCGGCCTTACAAACTATGTACCTATGTAACTAGTCACTGCAGATGACGTACATGTACATGATTTTGCATTAATGGGTTAAAAAACTTCCTATCTTCAGTTGTTTCAGAAGGATTAAAGACCAAATCTAGTAGGGTACTGGCTGGCTGGTAAACAGTCTTTGATGTAGATATAGGCAGAAATTGTTTCTACTTGTTGAGACCCATAGATGGAGTATGGAGTAGTATAAGCCAAGCTACATAAAAGCCTTCTCCCAGCCATACAGTGATATTCTATTAGGTTAAGAACCCCAAAATGTCTCTTTGCCTTATGGACGAGATTATGGCTTGTTAAATTCCTGCCATTATAACTCAAGCCTGGCTATCGGTGACATAAAGGTGTTGTCTCACCAGGCTGCTTCACAGAGCCACAAGCATCTTTCATTCATGTATCCTGTCTCTTCCTGTTCAGGCGGTGAGTGATTATCATATCAGTTCTGTATTAAAAGGTCTGCTAATTACTCAGACATGAGAGCAGGAGATGTTTATCTAAAGTTCAGAGAAGCTTCAGAGCTCAAAGTAAAAAAAAAACTAATTAATCTCCTTTGTTTGTTAGATCAGATAACACTCAAGCTCTCAAGCTGCCATCAGTTCTGTATGGGACCAGTTTGATGACGTCATTCCTGCTGTCAGATAAGACAAACAGTAGGTTAAAGCAGGGCAGAGCAGGATGATAACCTAAAGAAACCTGAATGCACTCAGACCTGATAAAATCACTTTTATCTCCTCAACAAACAAAAATAAACAAAGCAATCTATTTGGAAAACATTTTAATGTACTGTTCCCTACGTGTCGAAAGCTAATATTTGCAGTGAGAAAGTCCCTTTAAAGTACTGAGCAGTGCTCAGAAGTCAAACCATTCTAAACAAGTATATATTGATAAATGAAACACCTACAGTTAGTAGGCTACAAGTCTTAGAGCACAGGTTTCACCTTCTGGCACATACAATATTTGAATGTTTCTCTTGGTTTCCTAGTTCTCCAAATAATGTGACAAAACAAATGTTCCAACGTGTTAACATCTCTTAATCAATTTAGGAAGGGCAGGACTGGATGCAGACACCTTATAAAGACCCGACATATCTTCTTTATAAGTAAGTTTTGCTAGAACTTGTCTCAAAGTTCATTCTACCTTGTTTATTCTGGTCTCATTTTAGTTATTAGAGAATTATAGCTAGGGCTATATGTTTTATGAGGATCCCTATTTATTTGTATGGCTAAACATTTACTATCTTGAGGATCTAAATGCATACCTTTGTTTTTATCTCACTGTAGCTCAGCATCTTATGGCAGCATCAGTATTTCAGTCACCGACTCCTCTCTGCTTAGCACGCTACTCATCTCTGTGCTTCCACTCTCATTCCGACCACCTCCCTGCAGATACTGTTTGACAAAGGCTCATGATCTGTTTTCCAGTTCATAACCAAAGCACAATTTACTTATTATGAATAACACTGATATATGGAGAGTTTTTTTGGCATGTAACACATGCACTTGTGTGTAATAAAAATTGTATCTTTATTAACTTCAATCAAGGTGGGCTATGGATTATAGAATTGAAGCATCAGTATTTCTGTCTTGGACTTTGTCACTACACCTCCTATAACAGCTTGATAGTATTTAGAAACATCAGCACGTCTTTTGCAACATAGAACATTTTAAATTGCTGATTATGTATTCTGATCCCTTTAATGTTTTATTATTTCTAAAGCTTAATACCAGTAGCTTGATAGACAAGTCAAACAAAAAGCGGAACAGGGAGCACCCAGCAAAATCTGAAAAACTTGGCATTCCCCTGTTTAACCTGAAAAGCTTCAACAGCAAGCCAACTATACTTAATCTCGCCATATCATCTTTGTATAATTTTCAAAAATAGTTTGAATACTCTTGCAACCTAACCCTCTGGAAAACCAGAAAGAGCCAGTCCCAGGACAAATAATCGACTGCAAGAGCCTTTGCTGCTTTTTATGTTCTTTCGAAGATTGACCCATAGATTCCTAATCTACCCTGCATGAAACCTGCTTGAACTTTGGATATTATCTGTGGCAGAAATTGAAAAATCCCTTTTCTGATATTTTTAGCAGATCTTTATATTATATTTGACAGGAGTTATTGGGTAATTTAATAAAGACAATAATCAATAATCAATTTAGGGAGACATGTATGAAGAAAGGCGCTTCAAAGTTAATTTTTGAGTCTCGTTTCATGCATAATGAACCTCATGTATGAAAGTGGTTTTTGTGCGATTATAAATGGAGTCTAAAGTTCATCGTGCCTCGTCTATATGTGCATGTATATATGTGCCGCAGCCATTCCAGTTGCAACACAGGTTTCAGTGCTTTTTTAAGAAATGTTTTTCTTGTTGCAGAACTATACTTTGTTATTTGCACGCCTACTTTCAACAACTACAATATTGCTATTTATGACTAATAGGACAGAATGGATACCTCCATCTTGGTTTTCCTGCACCACCGCCCACCTCCACAGGCTGTTATATCAAGTCACTAAGCTTTGTAAGTTGGTGCTTTTTTATTTTTTCTCTCTGGATTTGAGCCGTTTGGCACGCGTGAGAGTCTGTAGTTGACGCCTAGTGAGAGATAAGATAGAAGAGGGACCACCCACCTGAGATCGCGTTGTAAGTCGGGGGTGGCTGAGCATTTTTTTTGGCCAAAACCATGAGAACTAAGAATCTCAAAGTTTTTTTCATATATTGTAGATAGCAGAAAAATCCTCTTTGGAGATTCCCCATGAGTTTTTTCGCCCTTTTACCAGTGTTGCCACTGGTTTTGGACTGTGTGCATATATATTGTGCCGCAAGCCATGCCAGTGGCACCCAGGTTCGCATTGTTTTTTTCAGAAATGTTTTTCTGGTGCATAACTATACGTTGTATTTGGCACATATTGCTTTTAGACCTATATAAAGGAGGAATGGATACCTTCCATCTTGGATCCTGCAACCACGCCCACCTCCACAGGCTAGTTAAATCAATGCACTATGCTTGTAAGGTTGGTGCTTTTTTAATTGTTCTCTCTGCATTTTGGAGGCTTGTTTGGCACAGTGAGAGGTCTGTAGTTGACCCCTATAAGAGATAAATTACGAGTACAGGACCACCTGCCTGAGATCCCGTTGGTAAGTTCTTGTTGTGCTTGAACTTTTTTTTGGACAAAACAGGCGAATTAATAATCTCATCTTTTTTTTCGTCTATGTGTAAGTCGCATTATTACGAAACTTACATTAGGCGCATTAGTAATGTGCAGACAAGTGTAAAGGCTATAGATGAGCTGTACATAAAAGAAAAGTCATTAGATAATAGCAAGTCATGTATAGAACACTATGGGTACTAAATCTTGCATTGGTGGACCACAGTCCCATCAGACCTGTGGTTGTTGGCTCTTGCTGTATGTAAAATAAAGGGTGGAGAGCAGCAAAGATAAAATTTAAAAATTTAATGTATTGTAAAAATTAAAAATTGTAGAAATCTGAACAACAACACAATGGGTTTATTTAATGTAAAACTTATTTTTTAGAGTCTATTAAACTTAAATGCAGTTTATAGAAGCATATTTTTTTATATTTGTTGCATATAGATATACTTTATATGTCATTTAATATGAAAAATGTTAATTTCAAATTAAAAAATGTAAATTTTATATAGTTTGATAATTATCATAAATTACTTTATTATTGTACTATTTTAAGTTGAGAAATATTGGAAATGTTTTTCCATAACATCAATCTACTCCACTTCGACACCCTCAGGCTCAGGCAGATCACATTGAAATAGGTCTTCCTGTCTGAGCAGTAATGCGCCTAGTTTTGCCGAACCACATTCATATAGGTGTCTAATATTACGAGTGTGGTGCGACACCCCCCAGAATGCCGCCAAAACACCCCCACATGTTAGGCACATTAGAAAGTGTTGAGTCTTATGAACAATGTGCCTAATACATTCGTTAGGTGCATTAGACATCGTAGCCGGCTCACTTAGATGCATTTTACGCCAGAAAAGGTTGAAAATCCCAATCATACATGTCTTCCTTAGTGTTTGCTAATAATCAGTTGCCAGTGTAATGTGGGTCTTCTGGTATAAATGTACTTGACACCTCGACACAATTTTTTGCGTCTTTTTTTTCTCATGTAAAATGTGCCTGATTATATGAAAGTGATGAATGTGCGGTAATATAAGGTGCCTAAGGTTCGAGGCGCCTCATATCTGTGTTTGGTGCACCGTCAAACTTTGGCGCATTAGTAAAGCGCCAAACGTGTATTTACAGTAATAGCCGGCACACCACAGGTCTTGCTGAGATTTGTGGTGGAACATGCAAGATCACTACCATAGTTTTTATTCACTGACATGCTAGTCTAAATGCCTTTTATTTTATTTCTAGCCTGCTGTGATTTGTTTATAATCACTGATAACACTACGCTAACTCCGTCAATACACGATTGAGAACAGAATTTATATGAGATGCTAATAATTTTCAGTCAAATTATTATGACCAACATCCAATAACTGCTGAGTGGTAGAACCCAGACAGCAGCTAGACAGGCAGGAAGTTACTCAATAAGGTCTGTGATAGGTTGCCACAAGAATCTGGAGTCATGCTCACTGCAACCGACAACAGCTGAAGCCTTCATGGAGCGAACGATCATGGTGGTCCCACAAATGCTCAATTGGGTTTAAGTCTTGGGACTTAAGGGTCAGCATAATATACTTTAAGTCCTAGTCATGGTCTTCAACCAATAATCAGACAGTTTCTAGTCATTATTTATGTCTTGCTGCATAAGTCCCATTACCTAAAAGAAGACAATCTGCATGCCTTGGTGTATGTGATCGAGAAAGAAATACAAAACAAAATCAGTGTGAAGAGTACCTCCCACAATGGATGATTGGCCCCATATAATACCATAAAAATATTCCCTAGACCATAACACTGCCACCAGCAGCTTGTTTTATTCCAGCAGTGGTTGCAGGGAATTTTTTCTCTGATCTTTCTCGCTTGACAGGCCACCATCCATCCATAGATGTGGCAGAAAACATCAGAGAAGGCAAACACTTACCTAATATTGCAGACAATTAATTCCCATCGCTGACTTGAGTGAAAATTGAAGGATTTGCTGCAGATGCATCTTCAGTAGCAGAGGTGCAGTGAAATCCATCTGCTTTAGAGAACCAGTAGGGTTTTCTAAACTGTTGTTTTACTGGTGAGCTTCTCCTCTGTAGCATGTTGGTCCACCCTTGTCATCTGCATAGTCGATGTTCACCTCTCACATCAATCGAACGTGGTGCTTCGTAATTTTCACGTCACTTATTAGCAATGGTGCCATTTGTCCACTCACAATATTATTTCACCACAATAGCGTCTGAACAGTTAACAAACTGTGCGGTTTCAGAAATACTGTCACCCTCATTCAAAAGTCAATAACCATCCCTTTTTACAGCTGTGATAAATTACCCTTATTACCCTCTTATCCATGACATTAGCAAGCAACATGTTTGCAGATAGCCTATCGCACATCTTATATACCGCCACCAAGCCAGCTCACAACAATACTTCCCAATAACAAGACTGGACTGGGCGTTTCTCTGCAACTAAGAACTCTGTCTAAAGGAATATAAAGTTTTGTATATTTTAAGCCCCAAAATGGCGCACATTGTAAGTAAATTTAAATAGCATCTTAGCCACACCACTTTATAAAACTGTTGAAGGGTATGCAAACAGTGTCGTATACACATAATAAACCTGAGGCATGCCACTTTCTACTCCATAAGATTTGAGAATTTCATATTCAGAGACCCAAAGAAAAACATGTGAAATGCCATAAAAAATAAACTCAAAGGGTGACATATATGAACGGGGCTGTTGCAATCTTTGGTATGCTTTGAGCCAAACTATCGTAGCTCTGTACTATAGATGTATGAGCCATCATACACCAAAACTTGGCGCAATATGCACCCGACATGACACTTGTGATAAAGATGCAGCTGCGTATCATCCAAAAGTCATACAATGAGCCAAAAATACGCCAAAGTTTGGTACGAAACTGTCATACAAATCCATGTCAGTTACAAAGTGGCATGGCTGAGACTTCTTTTGTTGTACAACCTGATACATTTATAAAGTGCTTTTGAAAATGGAGGTAGAGTTAGGGCTCATCCCCATGGCAGTGGACAAATACCGGATGGTCTGCCGGTATTTTGGGGCCGTCCCACGGCTGCGGGGGGGACGGCTTTTCGCCGCGATGAGCGGAGAACACCCCTCCCCCCTCCCATTGACATGCACATATTCCGTCCGAAAACCGGACGGATGATGGTGCATGTTCTATGTATTGTCGCCGGACCATCGGCGACAAAACCACCGGGCGGAAAACCTGTGCAGTGGGGACTGCTGCACGGGTTTTCCATAGAGCACAATTGTGCTCATTTTCGGCCGGTTTTTCAGGCGGTCTGAAAAACCGCAAACCGCCTGAAAAACCAGCCGAAAACCCGTGCCTTGGGGACATGCCCTTAGCAAGTTGGCACCAGGTTCATACATGTCTCCCAAAGTGTGTGAATATTTTGTTATTTATTTATTGGTACGTATGAGAACACTTTAAAATAAAAGTGATATATAAACCATAGATATTTAGATAAAGGTATTAGCTGAGAATAATACAGCTGCATAAATATTTACAGAGCAATTAACTAATTACTAGACCATATCCAACGTAATATGGTGTCAGAAAACACATGGCTGATACTAATACAGTACAGAAAAAAACTGTTAGTGGTTTGAGCCAGAAACAACATGAGACAAGTCACACCTGCAGAGAAATCTGATATGAGAAGCAATCACGTGTTTCTGATGCAGTTATTGTTTGATTAGCAGGGTGTTATCAGGACAGGACATACCTCTCTCAACCACCCAATATCATTTATGAAAAATAGAGAACTGTTCTTCCATATTTTAACGTCAAACATAATTAATTATGTTGCTGGTGACAATACAATGCAAGACAATACAAGTTATGCACATGGCAGAGCTGTGTGCACAGTGCCAGTTCTACATCACATGGAGTCTTGTGGTTCCAAAATACAGAGCTATTTTTCCTCAGGCAATGGTTATATGGAAAAATATCTCCTTAATATGGCATCAAATAAAGTTTTTTTGTTTGTTTTTTCCGGTATAAAAAAAGCTTTGTATGTCCCTATATGAAATTAAAGGTACATGTTAGGAATGGCTTTAGGATAAAAGACATGAGATAATTAAGTGTGTACAGAATAATCTGGCACGTATCTATGGCACAAAGCAGTGCAGTCGATGTTGATTGTAGATTTTCTCTTGTGTGGTGGGTTTCTCTGTGTAATCGGTTGTGGTTTATCCGGTAATTGGTGTCCCGTCTTCCAACATGTGGTGATATGTATGAACTAGGCGCAGACACGCCAGTTCTTAATAGCTTTAGAGCAGCGTAGAATGTGCCAGTATGCATGAATCAGTCATACTGCAGTTCATCGTAGGTGAAGCATAGGGTAATTCTAGCGCAAATCCTTTCTGTGCTGCATGGTTGTTGTACCAGAAAAGGCTCCACAGAATTCCTGATATCTGGAACCATGCTTACTGATGTTAATTAAAAAACTATAAAAAATAAAATTATTTACCATTGATATAAAATTATTTAAAAATGATATAAAATTAAATATCTAATTCAAGAATATTAAATTTATTTACAATTAAATAATATAAAAACAATATTAGTCCCTTTTTTAACAGTTTTAACCTTCCTGATAGAGCACAATTTTCGAAATCTGATATGTGAAACTTTATGTGAAAATAACTTTTTGACACTTTTTTCTATCCATGTTATTCAAAGATTGTTTTCTTGTGCTTTAACTTAGTAAGAAATTTTGGTCCATACAATCCTTGTATATTTGTGAAAAATATCAAAATATCATGAAAAATTGGAAAAATTTCCCATTTTCAAAGTTTAAAAATTTCTGTGTTTAAAGAGATAGTTATTCCACTCAAAATTATGTATAACTAGCATTTACCATGTCTACTGTAGATTGGCTTCATTTAAAAAAAAAAAAAAATTACATTAGGAAGCTTAGAAATTTAGGGCCACATGAATGAACCTGTTTAGGTCTAAAACTCACTTTTTGCCCATAGGTTACTATGGGCAAAAAGTGAGTTTTAGACCTAAACAGTTTCATACATGTAGCCCTTAGTACTAATTTTTCACATTTTCAAGAAAATTTGCAACATTGATTTCTCTAGAGACCAGTCCATTTCTGACATGGCTTTGATTTATGTTAGATACCCTCATATATGACTCCATCTAAGAAACTACACACCTAAAGTATTTAGAACAGTGTTAAGGAAGTTTGTTAACCCATTAGGTATTTCACAGAAATGAAAGCAAAGTGGAGGTGAAATGTCATAATTAGAGATGGGCGAAATTCTCAAAAATTCGATTCGGTCACTTCGAAGAATTTTCCGACAAAATTCGTTTCGTTCCGAATTACTTCGGCACGAATCGCGTTAAAAAGCAGCTATTTCCAGGCTGCACAGAGCCTGCAGGGTGCTGTACAACGTTGTGCCATGCTTAAATATGCAGAGGGAGCTTGGCTTGGTCTTCATACAATGTTGTGTTTTAGTATGACACGCAGATGACTGCCGCCGCTCTTAGAATCGCTTCACTATAAAATTCCCTGGGCACTTAAGAGGGCAAAACTGACCAAAAAACTCAAGCGGGAATGTAGCCTGATAAAGTCATGCCAGCGAAAGCTGGAAAAAAACAAGCTGAGAGCTCAGGTGGCAACATTAGTGACAGAGTGTGTAGGTGACGGCGGCAGCCACAGCAGCATGAGGTCAGGCAGTGGCACAATGACATTCTGGAGGTGGCAAAACACGAGGAAGCCACAGAGTGGCACAATGACTGATAGCGGAGGTCACGGCAGCAGCAGTATGAGGTCAGGCAGTGGCACAATGACATTCTGGAGGTGGCAAAACAGGAGGAAGCCACAGAATGGCACAATCACACAGTGTGGAGGTCACAACAGCAGCAGCATGAGATCAGGCAGTGGCACAATGACATTCTGGAGGCGGCAAAACAGTATTAGGCCACAGATTGGCACAATGATACAGTGTGGAGGTCACGAAAGCAGCAGCATGAGATCAGGCAGTGGCACAATGACATTCTGGAGGCGGCAAAACAGTATTAGGCCACAGAGTGGCACAATCACACAGTGTGGAGGTCACGGCGGCAGCAGTATGAGATCAGGCAGTGGCACAATGACATTCTGGAGGCGGATAAACAGTATTAGGCCACAGAGTGGCACAATGATACAGTGTGGAGGTCACGACAGCAGCAGCATGAGATCAGGCAGTGGCACAATGACATTCTGTAGGCGGCAAAACAGTATTAGGCCACAGAGTGGAACAATCACACAGTGTGGAGGTCACGACAGTAGCAGCATGAGATCAGGCAGTGGCACAATGACATTCTGGAGGTGGCAAAACAGGAGGAAGCCACAGAGTGGCACAATGACTGAGAGCGGAGGTCACGGCGGCAGCAGCATGAGGTCAGGCAGTGACACAATGACACAGTGTGGAGGACATGACAGCAGCCACAGCAGCAGCATGAGGTCAGACAGTGGCACAATGACACAGTGTGGATGTCACGGCAACAGCAACAGCAGCAGCAGCATGAGGTCATAGAGTGGCACAATGACAGAGTGTTGAGGTGGGTGGCAGTACCAGTCCCTGGTAAAGATGGTGGTAGGCTGATGGAGAAACTGTCAACAGATGTGTGGCATCAGGCGGGTGGCGGCATCAGAATAGTGGCTGAGGCAGGTAGTTTGAACCCAGACTGACACCTAAGGCATTGGTGTGTGGAAATCCTGGCCAATCCATGCCTGATTCATCTTGACAAAGGTCAGTCCTTCCACATTTCCCGTGGACAAGCGGGTTCTCATTGGGGTAACGATGCCCCCGCCACACTGAACACCCACTCTGATGCCACACTACTGGCCGGGCAGGACAGCTTCTCCACTGCAAACTCAGCAAGTTGTGGCCACACATCCGTTTGGCTGCCCAATAGTCCAGCGGATCTTCTAACTGAGGTGGCAGAGTGCTGTCCAAGTAGGCCACAACCTGTTGGTTCAGGGACTGCTCCAGGTCCTGCTGCTGCTGTTGCTGCTGGCGACTGCCCTCCTCACTAGGCGGGTGAAGGAAGCTGCTCATCAGTGACTCCAGACTTAGGTTACTACTGATGGAGCTGGTACTGCTCCTAGCCCCCCCCCCCTACCCCCAGCAGCCTCGGCAGTAGTACGTGAGCGCGAGGAACCCCCTGGTCAGACCTGTCAAAGGAGGGACGATGCCGCACATAGGCAGCAGCCAACTGATTACGGAGGATTTCCCTATAGTATTTGAGTTTGTTTTCCCTCTCAATAGCTGGGAAAAAGGCTCCCATTTTGGACCGGTAGCGAGAGTCCAATAGGGTGGAGAGCCAAAAGTCATCCCTCTGCCGGATGCTGACTATTCGGCTGTCACTAGCCAGACAAATAAGCATGCTGCGGCCATCTGCACAAGTGACTCCGAGGGGCTCCCTGCCTCCATTTCCACTGTATACTGCCACGGTGCTTGGAGGTCATCTGCCTCGTCTTCCTCATCTCCATCCACCTCCTCCAGCTGCTCCTGCTCCTCCTCTCTTGTCACCTGGGTAGAAAATCCACTCATTTCACCAGACAATGCTTCTGCTCCAATGTCCTCCTCCTCCTCCTCCATTTCAGTCCCCACCGGACTCATGTGGCCACGAAATGTAGTCGCCACGTCTCCAGTCCCCTGCCCAGACAGATTTTTCAGCATCTGTTCCAGGACATGAAGCAGTGGAATGATGTTATTCATCCCGTAGTCCGGCGACTGACAAATAACGTCGCCTCCTCGAATGGCCTCAACAAACGGCAGGTGTCACGCATGAGCTGCCACTGGCTGACATCAAAGTTACACAGGGGAGTACTTCTGTCTGCCTGGATCATCAAAAAATCGTTAATGGCCTTTCTCTGTTCATACAGTCGGTCCAACATGTGCAGGCTGGAATTCCAACGGGTGGAAACATCGCATATCAGAGTGTGTTGGGGGAGGCCGTTCTGCCGCTGCAACTCGAGGAGGGTGTTCCTGGCTTTGTACGAATGGATAAAGTGCATGCACAGTTTCCTGGCCATTTTCAGAATCTTCTGAAGATCAGTGGAAGACTTCAGGAACCTTTTCACAACCAGATTGAACACGTGCGCCATGCAGGGCGCATGGACCATCCCTCCTCGGTGCAGCGCGGACACCATTTTCCTCCCATTGTCCGTCACCATGGTTCCGATTTGCAGTTGGCGCGGAGAAAGCCACACATCGATTTCTTGCTGCATGACGCGGAGCAGTTCCTCCCCTGTGTGACTTCATTCGCCGAGGCAAGCCAGGTGTAGAACTGCGTGACACCGCTGTGCCCTACACATGTGGTATGATGGAGCAGTACTTGTGGAGGCTGAGATGGTGGTGGTGGTGGTGGAGGAGGAGGCGGACATTGGCGCAGGTGCAGCAGTTTGACAACGTGGAGGAGAAAGCGGCGTCTCCTGTCCAAGTTGTTGGTGTGCCTGGGCAGGAAGCACATTCACCCAGTGGGCCGTAAAGGACATGTACTGGCCCTGACCGTAGTTACAGCTCCAGACGTCCGCGCTGCCGTGCACCTTGGAACAAACCGATAAGCTCAAGGACTGACCCACCTTCTGTTCTACATATTTATGAAGTGCTGGTACTGCCTTTTTGGAAAAGAAATTACGGCTTGGAACTCTCCATCTCGACTCGGCACAAGCCATTAGTTCTCTGAACGGTGCAGAGTCCACCATTTGGAAAGGGAGGGACTGCAGTACCAACAACTTGGACAGGAGCACGGTCAGCTGCTGCACCTTAGGATGGTTGGACGCATACTGTTGTCTCTTTGCAATCGCCTCGCTGAAAGACTGCTGGCGCCATGAGTAGCGAGGAGCAGGAGCATCTGGACCGGGAGATGATGTCAAAGAGAAACAGCTCCCTTCTGCAGAGGTGGTGGAGCCTTGACTGGCTGCAATGGCATGCATGCCACTGGCGCTGCTGCTGCTGCTGTTGCTGCGGCGGCAGGATGGACCACCACATCTGAGCCACGTTTCTACCAGGCCACCGGATGGTGACGCTGCATGTGTTGACGCAGGGCCGTGGTGCCAACGTTAGCTCCCTGGCCACGCTTCACTTTCTGCCCACAGATTCTACATATACCCATATTCGGCTCCTCCGGTGTCTTAGCAAAGAACTGCCACACCGCCGAGTATTGGATTTTACCGTCAACGCTCCGCACTGAGTGACTACTACCGCCGCTGCCTCGCTGAGCCCCTGTGCCGCTACTTTCTTGGACCTGCGAAGCGGTTTTTTTACCCCCGTGGCCGCTTGCTCCCGACCTCACACTGCTGCTATACTGCTGACTCACGGCCACACGAACCACTTGCTGGTTGCGCTGCTGCCTGACATGCAAGCTGACGCCCTCTTCTCCTGACGATGATGAAGCCCTAGCCTCACCCGGCTCCCAAGTGCGGTCGGCTACATCATCATCTATTTGTGTTTCATCGTCACTGCTGTCCTCGGCACTGGTCTGGGTCTGCCGAGGCTGACCTCTCACAACATGAACCTCCCATCCACTCTCCACATCTATAATTTGCCGCCTACTGCAAGAAGCAGGCGATATTGGCCCCATTTCTTCGCTGCCAAGTAGCTGCTGACTGCCCTCCTCAAATTGTTCATCCTCGCTATATAGTGGCGCTGAGCCCAGACCACATAGTAGATCTCTGGCTGAGGGAACCGGATGGGACAGAGGCGGGGTGAGGACAGGTGAGGGCCGCTGACCCGCTCCCGGGCCATGCCAACTAATGGTTGTGTCTGAGGTTCCCACCGACTCTTGGCTGTGGTTGTCAGATGTCATCTGGGAGGAAGAGGATGACCTAGTCAACCAATCAAGAACCCTTGGGTTGCTGAACAACACTCGGCCGCTAGATGACAGCGGCAGTTGGGCCTCACCGAGTGACCCCTGCTGCGACGTCCCCTTGCTGTGCTGCGACCTGGCCTGTTCCAGGAATGTTTGTGTCACTGCCACTCGCAGGTGCAGAGCCTGCCACCTCTCTGTCTGACATACTGTTTGTTCTAAAATGTACAGACACTGTTTGATGATGATATCTGTATATGATATACACCCTGTTTTTGACTCCAAATGAACCCAGTAACAAGCTTGGGTAACCCTTGGATATAAATTGCGCTCCACAAATGGCCAGGAAAAGTTTACTTGTATGTGTCGTTTAAAAACACTGTGTGTTTTACTAAATGTAAAAGCACAAACAGGCTTAATTAACCTTCGGACATGAATTAGGCTACAGGAAAAATGTATATATTTTGGCGTTGTAAAAGACGGTTTATTTTTGTCAGCACACAAGCAAAACAACGCTTAATTAACCCCTGGATGTAAATTGCGCCAAAGAATTGAGCCGCACAAACTAGTAGCTTTGTAGCGTGTTACAATTGCGTGTTTTCTACGCCACACAACAAGAGATACAGTTGTAATTAACCTTTGCTTGTGAATTAGGCTACATGAAAAATTTATATATTTGGCGTTGAAAAAGACGGTTTATTTTTGTCAGCACACCAGCAAAACAACGCTTAATTAACCCCTGGATGTAAATTGCGCCAAAGAATTGAGCCGCACAAACTAGTAGATTTGTCGCTTGTTACAATTGCGTGTTTTCTACGCCACACAACAAGAGATACAGTTTTAATTAACCTTTGCTTGTGAATTAGGCTACAGGAAAAATTTATATATTTTGGCGTTGAAAAAGACGGTTTATTTTTGTCAGCACACCAGCAAAACAACGCTTAATTAACCCCTGGATGTAAATTGCGCCAAAGAATTGAGCCGCATAAACTAGTAGCTTTGTAGCGTGTTACAATTGCGTGTTTTCTACGCCACACAACAAGAGATACAGTTGTAATTAACCTTTGCTTGTGAATTAGGCTACATGAAAAATTTATATATTTTGGCGTTGAAAAAGACGGTTTATTTTTGTCAGCACACCAGCAAAACACTGCTTTATTAACCCCTGGATGTAAATTGCGCCAAAGAATTGAGCCGCACAAACTAGTAGATTTGTAGCGTGTTACAATTGCGTGTTTTCTACGCCACACAACAAGAGATACAGTTGTAATTAACCTTTGCTTGTGAATTAGGCTACAGGAAAAATTTATATATTTTGGCGTTGAAAAAGACAGTTTCTTGGGGTCAGCACACCAGCAAAACAACGCTTAATTAACCCCTGGATGTAAATTGCGTAATAGAATTGAGCAGCAAAAATGAAGTGTATTTGTATTTAAAAAACGCATGTTTCTTTAAATGAATACAACAGGAACTGGCTTAGATCCCACTTGGATATTGAATGTATATGCAGCTGCAGTGGACGCACACTGGATTTCAGATCCAATACCCCAAAAAATTAGAAATAGAACATTAAGAGAACAGTCTCTGAGACAAGCTGAGACACCCCACAGAAATCGCTATATAAAAATCAATTCTTCAGTAAGAGCTATCAGCCACGGCAGCACCTTCCCTGATGAGCACAGTGAGAGGAGTGTGAGCTCCCGGCGTCGCGCCCGGACTTATATAGTGCGGTGACGTCACAGAATCCCGCCGGTCTCTGATTGGCTTCACCTCTGCACATGTCATGCAGGCTATGCCCTTCTTCCTTCCAGAGTGCTTTGCCCCATGTAGCGCCATGTGCTCGCAGCCATTTTATCAATCAAAAGCACACTTCGTTCACCCGAAGTACCCCAAAGTTCGACTTCGTTCCGAACCGAAGTTTTCCTGAAATTTTAAACGAATTCCACTTCGTTAGAATCGATTCGCCCATCTCTAGTCATAATGTCACTATTTTTACAGATTTTCAATTTTTATCCATTATTCACTAGAATATGGTAGAAGTGACCAGGTAAATGCAAGTCAACATTGATTCCCCAGATTCTGCCGTTTTTAGAGATATCCCATATGTGGCCTTAGTGCTCTATTTGTCTCAACCACAAGTCTCAGAGAAGGAGAAGCACTTATCGGACTTTGGGGTCTCATATTCAATACTCTTTTATTTATGCACCATGTCAGGTTTGTGGACAGCCTAGGGTGCTAAAATAAACACCCCTAAAAATACCTCATATTGAAAACTAAACCTCTTAAGGAATATATACAGAGTATAGTGAGTATATTGACCCCACAGGTGTTTCACAAATTTTTCAAGTGTTAGGCTGTGAAAATGAAGAAAAAAAATATTTTTACAACATTCTGCAATTTTAGCTGAAAATATTTAATTTTTACAAGGAATCCTGGAAAAAAAAGCACCCAAAACTTTGTTACAAAATTTCTTCCAATTTCGGCAATACCCTATATGTTCATGTAAACTAATATTTGGGCACATGGCAGGGCGTACAAGGGAGTGAGCACTATTTGCCTTTTAGAACGCAGATTTGGGTGGGTGCCATGTCACATTTCCAAAGCCCCCAAAGTACCAAAACAGGTGAAACCTTTCAGAAGTCACCCCATTTTGGATTAAACATCTCTCATAGATCTCATCTAGGAGTGTATTATAGATTTGGGTGCATAGGTGTTCCATTGTTTTTTATCATTGGGCCTTAAAATGAGGGGTGAGGAGGGGAAACGCAGTTCTGGCATTGTTTTTTGGACTTCATTTCTTCAGCGTTCGCGTCCTGCATTAATGACAAGATAACTTTACTATGTGGGTCGGTACAATTGCAACGTTATACATTTTATATAGTTTTTTTGTTTTATTACTTTTACACAATAGAACAATAGAAATGTGTTTATAAAAAAATTGCCTTTTTATGTCGCCATAGTCTGAAAGCCATAACTGTTTTTATTTCTCTGTATACAGAGCTGATTATGGCCTTGTTTATGCAGGATGAGTTGACGTTTTTATTGGTATCATTATGGGGTGCATGTGATTTGATCACTGTTATTAAGGTTTTTGTGAGCAACTACAGAGATTCTGGTAGTGTTTTTATTTTTTACAGCGGTCACTGCGCGGTATAAATGTCATGCTAACTTTACTCAACAGGTCGATACGATTACAGCGATACCCAATCTGTATTTTTTTATGATTTACTGCTTTTACACAATAAAAACACTTTTATTCAAAAAGGAAAACATGTTTTTGTATTGCCATAGTCTGAGATATAACTTTTTTATTTTTCTTTGTACAGAGCTGTGTATGGGCATGTTTTTTGCGAGAGGAGTTGACGTTTTTATTGGTATAATTTTCTGGAGGACAAAGATTTTTGATCGCCTTCAAATCAGTTGTTTTGGAAGGTTGGATGAAGAAAATACTGCAATCCTAGTAGTGTTTTTTATTTTTATTATTCACAGCACTCACCATGCAGTATACGTGACAAGTGGGTCGATACAATTGTGGTGATAACCAATTTACAGAGCTATGTAAGAGCTTTTTTTGCAAGATGAACTGACATTTTAATTGGCACCACTTTGGAATTTACATAACTTTTTGATCGCTTTTTTTTCCATTTTATGTGTTGCAGGATGAACGAAAATCGCAATTCTATGATTTCTTTTTTTAACGGCGCTCACCGTGCGGGTTAATTAACATGGCAGTGTGCTGTGTAATGTGACACCTAGTCTGCTTAGTTCATTCTAGGTGAGCTACGCAGTTGCAATAATATGAGAGAAGTGAGACGGAAGCCCATCACAGTCAGGGCTGAGGTGTCTGTTGGTGCAGTGAATTGGCACTGGCAGTACGGTAAGATGGGGCGCAAGCCCGTTATGGAGATGGCAAATTTGACTGAAGGTAGTTGGCTCATGAGAGCATGGTGGCAGTTTCAGCAGGATATGTTATGAGTGTGCGCGCGCGGAAGGGGGAGTGGGTTTTATGTGGATTCTCTGATGGCTAATTGGTGAGCACCTGAACGGGGTGTTTACCTAACATGATATAAAAGGAAGTGAGCTTAGACCACATGTGATCGGACCTCTAAGCCTTGATAAAGCCAGGTTAGCTGGCGAAACATGTCGGCGAGGTCAGATATGACGTTTTAAATTGTGATCTCTCACCTGCTGCAGACGGTGTCACAAGGGGGCCTTATTTGTTCTGTGTCTATGAGATTAGGGACGACTGCCCAAGTAGTTGGCTTGGGATCCCTTATTGGAGCTTGTACTTTGCTATAGATATAAGGCTCCCCATTTAGTAGGTGGGGTTCCACCAGACTTGTAGTAGAAAGGGAGTTATTCCCTCTTTCAGAAGCAAAAAGGGTTAAATGATGAGGTTAGAGATCAGGTTTTTAAATAGTGTGTATAGAGGTTAAGAGTTAGATATAATAAAAGTTACGTTTTAGTGTTCAACAGATAGAAAACTGATAGAGTTTAAGTTTGCCTATGGCAAAATAGTAAATATAGGGACTTTATTATGGGCACAGGAGGTAAAGGCAAGGACAAAGTCTCTGACATCTTGAGCGAGGGTGGGCCACCAATAATAACGAGAGATTAGTTGCAAGGACTTATGGAGTCCAGGGTGACCAGCTGTTCGTGAGGAATGTCCCCACTTCAGGTTTGGGGCCGCAAGGCAGGGCGTACGTAGGTTTTTCCCCAGGGGGTAGATTTAAGGTCCACGGGGGCCGCCGTGTGGGTGTTCGGGAAGAACTATAGCTGTAGGGGGGCCCGGGCCCACTGTGCCGAGGATCTAAGAGAGCGCCGCTTTGACGTTTTTCCCCAGCGTCCAAAGTAAGAAAAAATCAAAGCGGGCGAAGAAGAGCGACTACCTGGCTTGCCGAGGATTCAGTCGTGGAGCAGACTGAAGATAAAGAAGATTTTTATGAACAGTGAAGATATCGATGGGGTGGGGCCCCCCTCCACAAGTCCGCCATTCTTCTAGGGCCCAACTTAAGGGCCCCAGTAGTTCGCGTCACTGATCGGTCTTTTTTTTCGGCGGGGGTGGGGTTTTGGAAAAAAGCCGCAAGACATATTTTTCCCAAGGGGAGGACCTGTAGGGGACAGCCCCTGCCCCTACTGAGGAGGCGTCCACTTCTAGGAGAACGGACGCTGGGGGGGGGGGGAAAAGACGAACAGGAGCTGAAGCAAGTGTTTAAGGCGATCAAAGGCTTCTTGGGCTTCGGGAGTATGTTGAGCGATTGTTGGCTATCGAGACGTCGATAGTCGTAGTCGGCCCGCTATGATAAGGTTTTTTCGAAGTGAGGCGATTATGAGCGATGACCTTTAAAAGTCTAGGGGGAGAGCAACAACACCTTCTTATTACACCCAAACAAGGCTGGAGAAGCGAAATTAACATCCAACAGTCAAAGGATACGTGTAATTTTGGGCAACACAATTGGGTTTATAAAATTCAAAAGAAAAAAGGCACAGACTTTCCCTTACCCCTGCTTGTCCACACCTGACCCTTTAAAAACCTGCACACCCAAAAATTAAAAAGTGCCAAAAAGGAGTATATTTGAACCCATCATACTTAAACTGGACTTTGATACCCCTGCCCTGGGCCACAGCAGAGCCCCAAACCGCTGCCCCCATTTAAAAAGTGCCGGAAAAAGGAGTCTTTCAACCACTTTTTAGTTTCACTGGGCATTGATATACCTGTCCTGGGCCCCAGCATGAGCCCCAAAAACCCGCATGACCCCCCCATTTAAAAAAGTGCGGAAAAAAAAAAAGGAGTCTTTCAACCCCCAATTTTGTTTCACTGGACATTGACTATACCTTAAAAAGCCCGATGACGCAGCAACGAAACTGTTGGGTGAAGCAGAGTGCGGAAGCGGAAGTGTGAGAACCCAGCCTTCCCCAGTACACACAATACCTAGGTAGCGCTTTCCCTCGTATGAGTGTGGACCAATTGAGCTTACTTGGAAAACTGGTGGTTAACGCTCCCGTTACCCCAGTCCCTTTTTCTTGGCATTTTTTTTCATTTTACCAAAGTGCTGGAGGGAAAGGTCTCTGACTTTTTTCCTGTCCGTGCTCCCTACTCCATGTCCTCTGAATAACCTAAAATCGGTCAAGTTTTCCTGACCCTCCCTTGTACAACAGAGGGAAATTTTTTTAAAAAGCTTTTTGTACATCAAGTTTTTTTACTTTAATTTTTAGAAAAAAACATTTTAAAATAGGGTGGAATCCCCCATTCTTTTTTTCTCTTTTTTTTCATTGTATTAAAAAGGGGTTTTCTCAAAACAGGGGTTGATAGCTAGTTTAAAAATTTTGCAAAACAAGCATTTTGCAATATGCGTCCATTAACAGTGTCCTACCTATTCCTGTTTTTTGACAGCACCATCACCCTGACCACTCTTGACAATTTTGAAGAACAAATGTCTGTTAAAACAACATTTTTGAATAGACCTGCAGTATAGCTGCATGTCACAGCAAAATCCTCAAAAAATTTAAAGCATGACCCTTTACCACTTTTGGCAATTGTGAAGAACAAAAGCTGTTTTGAAACAACATTTTTAGAAAAGGACCTCTAGTATAGCTGCATGTCACACAAAACCCCCAAAAATTCAAACCAGACCCTTTAGCCATTTTTGGAAAATTTGTGAAGAACAATGTCTGTTAAAAAAACTTTTTTTAAAAATAGGACCTCATTAGCTGCATGTCACAGCAAAATCCCCCCAAAATTAAAAAGCTTACCATGAGCCATTTTTGAAAATTTGTGAAGAACAAATGTCTTTAAAACAACTTTTTTTTGAATAGGACCTGTAGTATTGCTGCTTTAAAAGCAAAATCCCCCCCAAAAATTCAAAGCATGACCCTTGAGCCACTTTGGTCAATTGTTTAAGAACAAATGTCTATTAAAAAAACTTTTTTTTTATAATGGGAACCTTAGTATGCTGCTTTTCAAAGCACATGACCCAAAAAATTATAAAAATGACTTTCAACCACTTTTAAAAATTGTGAGGGAAAAAAGCCACTTAGAACACTTTTCTTTTCCAAAAAGGACCATGATTTTGCTGTTTCACCTACTGCCCCCCAAAAAATTAAAAATATGACTTCTCACCACTATTAAAAATTGGGGGAGAAATCCCATTAGAACCATTTCGTTCCAAAGGCCATAATTATAGCGAAATCCACAGCAACAGACTCAAAACTATTGACAAGCGAAAACTCTTAAAAAAAGTGAGTAAAGGAATACGGTGTTGTCATGAAAAACCCTTGCTGTCTTTTACTGTCCCTCACAGCAAAACCGCAGAACCAAACTTTTGGAAAAGAAATAAAAAAGCGTAAGAAATGATCTTTTAAAAAAAAAAAAATTTTCAAAGGGCCATTTCTGTTTGAAAAGGAATGGAAGTAGCCGGCAAACCCCCAACGGGGACCCGGCAATTGGGGGGCCCCAACACATCAGAAACCCTGCCTGTTCATCTTTATAAATCAAACGATCCACATTAAACTGTGGAAAGCCGGGTGGTTGCTTAAAGACTCCTCCAGCTTCTAAGGTCCGCTCAGATTGACGCTGGCGTGGGGAGACAAAACCCTATGGCGATGAGCCACTGGGCCATTGCCTTTTTGGATACCCAGAAGTCATTGGGTCCCGGGAAAACATGCAAAAACACGGTGTTGAACGCAGATATCGTGCACCCTATCTTAATTGACTCTTGTTTTGGATTGTGCCCGCATTGCATCGTTGGTGAGGGGGGTAAAAAAGATTGCCAGAGGTCACCGAATAGGCTTCGCCCCCCTTTTCCCCCTGTGCCGCATGCCCACTTGGCACTCTACTGCTGTCACGTCGCTGATGTTGTTCCACCATGACTTTGGGAAAAGGGAAGCAGAGCAAAAGATTCCTGTAGCGAATGCAGTAGTGGATCCGCGACCCCCCGCAAACGAGGTGTAAGCCTACCAGGGACGGAATCTAAGTAGAAACC
>JAODAL010038552.1:0-39080 GCA_025379985.1 Phyllomedusa bahiana
TGTTTCATTTTCCTTTTTCCCCCCCCCGGCGGATTTGCACGGGTGAAGCAAAGGGACCACTGTTCTCTATGAACAGGGGGATTCCGTAAATGACTCCGACGTTTGGGCGCCAAAATTAAGCCAAATCCGGCGCGAATACGGGCCCAACCTCGGCAAATAACCTTGTGAAGGGGGCCTAAGGGTTTAAAGGGAAACTTTACCACACGATTCAAAACGTGTAGTCAAAGGTTCATCCTATTACCAAATAAAATTTCTTTTTTCTGATTTTACTTCATTTCAGAGCTAAAGCAGATCCTCATCTCCTCTTGTACTGTATACACAAGCTTCCCCACTCTTTCCTCCTGACATCACTCCCTGCTGTGTCTAGTCAGCAGTACAGGAGCTTGTTTATGTTTCCAACTGACAAATTTGCAGCCTTCTGCCCTGCTGTTTAGAGTCCTCCATCACTATGCCCCTCTACAGGATGAGCAGAATAGATGTGGGGTCCAATCCTCTGTCGAACCACCCACAGCCTGAACAGAAAGTGGAAGCCTGAAGCTAGCTGTGAAGAGCAAACTCTGTGAAATAGCCTGTTAAGAAAACATCTTTAAAGGTTTGTCCAACTCCTAACAAAAATATTATGCACCTGGGGCTCAAAAAAGTCTATACTTGCCTTCCCCTGGTCCTAGCGCTGAGTCTCTCTGGTCTTCTACTTAGGCTATGTCTACACTGCACAGAAAAACCTCAGATTTTTTCAGGTTTTTTTTCCTTTTTCTAAAAACACGGGAAAAAAATGACGGGAAAACTCCCTAACTTGTATTTTAAAAACCCCTGTCACACTGAGCTTCTTTTTTCGATCATTTTTTTTTACTGTGTATTTTTCAACATTCTCTAAAAAAACCAGAGCCCGGGGGAGAAAATTTACAAAAGGGGCTATGGAAAGCGCCGGACCTTTTTTCGCGTTTTTTTTCGCGAATTTTTTAATGAAAAACCCCCCCCGCAGACCCAAGCCCACCTTTTGTGGGGGTTTTAAAAAAGGTTTTAAAACCATCAAATTTGCCTTAAAAAGGTTTTGATGTGTCCCTTTTCGTACCTTTCGTAATAAAATGAGGGGCTTTGGTCGCTAAAAATTTTTTGGGGGCAATTCAATTTTTTTTACAAAAAAAACGTTTTTTTTTTTCTATTTCAGCTAAAATCCTTTTCTTTTAAAATATTTTGGTCTAATAAAGTTTCCCCGCTTCTGGCGCCAAAAATAAGTTTTTTAACGGATTTTGGCGCAAGAATCCGTTTTTTTTTATGTATTTTGGCACTAAAATACTTTTCTTTACAGATTTTGCCGCTAATAAAGTTATCTCGCTTATGACACTAAAAACACGTTTTTTCACTGATTTTGGCGCCAGAATCCGTTTATTTACGGATTTTGACGCTAAAATCCTTTTCTTAACTTCATTAGCGCCAAAATATGTTAAGAAAAGTATTTTAGCACCAAAATCCATAAAAAAACGGATTCTTGCGCCAAAATATGTAAAAAAAACAGATCTTAGCAACAAAATCCGTAAAAATTTTTATTTTTGGCGCCAAATGCGTAAAACGACTTACAAGATCACATATAAATGCAAAGAGGTTCTTTATATCCCCTTTTGTAGGGCAGTTACATCCAATGGCTTATTTATGAATACATTAAAAAACACGCCAAAAAACGGCTGTTTTTTCAGCTGCTTTTGACAGGCAGTGGACAGAAAACTCAGTTTCATGAACGTTTTTAGTCATTTGTTTTCAGGTCGTTTTTTTGTCCACTGCAGTGTAGACAGCCTTAGGGTGTGTTCACAGTGCAATGGCCAAATACCGGTCGGGGGGAGGAGGGGCGGCATTTCTACCCGCAATGAGCGGAGAAAAGCCCACCCCCTTCACAATCACAGATTACATCCAACAGAAGAATGTGCTTGTAGAACGTTTTGCAGGCGGAAAAACCACCGGACGGAAAACCTGTGCAGAGGGGACTGCTGCAGGGTTTTCCATAGAGCCCCGTTCTGCACATTTTCGACCAGTTTTTCAGGCAGTCTGCAAAACCACAAACCGCCTGAAAAACCGGCCGAAAACTGTGCAGTGGGGACACGCCCTTACAGTCTGCAACTTCTGAATGGATACATCACCGCTACAGTGGTCACATGCTTTGAATTTACAAAACCGTTCTGAAGTGAACAGCTCCAAAAGAATTAGCAGACTGAACAAAAGACTAGAGAGATGCAGCCCTGCAACGAGGGACCGGAGGAAATTAAGAATAGGCTTATTTTTTCTATTTGGTGAAGGAGCATAATATTATTTTTGTTCGCACATTGGCAACCCCTTCAACATGCAGTCCATGAGTCTTTGTCTCCGATGTAGTCCACTGGCAGGTTTGCAAAGATTCTCTCACTCTCATCTGGTGACTATAGTATAAAATAGCATAAAGACCATGGCTTGCTAACATAGTCTATAGAAACCGTAAGGAAAAAAAAAAAAAAAAAAAAAAAAAAAGATTCTCACCTAACAGCTCCAAAGATCATTCTGTGACCATTGATCCAGTCCTCATAGGAACTGGAGAATGATGAGATTATTTATCTGAAGTGGTGGCTTTCTCCAAACGGTTTCTGTTAGGGGAGGTCTCTTCCTCTTAGTGAGTGGGTGAGAAGAATGGTAGCCTCACACAGGGCCGCCGTACAGTGGGTACAACCGGTACTCCTGTACGGGCCCGAGAAATAAGGGTCCCGCTATCAAGCAGGCCCGCTTATTTCATACATTGTTCAGTAGTTAGTAGAGCACGGCGCAGCCGAGCGCCGCGCTCTACATAGGGCCCGGTGATGGCGGCGGTGAGTGTCAGCGGTGCTGGGAGGGGGCCCATGCTCCCTGCACCGAGCGCTCCGCCTCCGCTGCCTTACATAGAAAAATTACTGTGCCCGGCCGGCCCCAGTAGCAGGTTGGGGCAGGCTGGGAGGGAGGGGCCCGTGCTCCTGCCTCCCGGCACAGCTGCTGCGCTCACGCTCAGTAAGAAACTACTTCATAATCCCGCGCGCTGAAACGCTGGACCGGGGGTCGGGACCCGCCTCCCTGTTTTGGGCCTTTGGCGGATGTAAAAAATTTTTTAATCCATGGGGCCCCGCCCCCCGGGGAGCATCACGGATTCAAATCGTTCTGCATCCCGGCGCTGGCCCCACAGGGGTGGCGCGAGGCGGGGAGAGGGGGGCCCCGACCCCGGCTCCACTGTCAGCGCGCAGGGATTATGAAGTAATTTTTTACTGAACGCTGAGCGCAGCACTGTGCGAGAGCCGGGACCTCCTTTAGCACCTTCCCCGGGCGGTGCCCGGGCCGGGCCCCCCCTTCACCCACCTGGGCCCCAGGGGGGTAAGGGGGGCCCCCCCACGTTTTTTTGGGCTGGCCCCCCACTGTTCTGGCTGGCCCCCCACGGTCCTAGCTGGCCTAGGTGGGTGAAGGGAGGGCCCCCACAGTGCTGGCTGGCCCCCCACGGTACTGGCTGGCCCGGGTGGGTGAAGGGGGGGCCCCCCACTGTTCTGGCTGGCCCACCACTGTTCTGGCTGGGCCCGCTGTGCATGTACCCACATTGCCCGGAAGGAAAGGGGGGCCCCCCACACACCACAGCCGGGGGGGAAAAGGGGGCCCCCCAAAATTTTTTGGGGGCCCGGGTGGGGAAAGGGGGCCCCCCACGGTTCTTTTCCCGGCCCAGGTGGTGAAGGGGGCCCCCATGTTTTTAGCTGGCCCCCCGGGGGGAAAGGGGGCCCCCACGGTTTCCCGGATGGCCCCCCCCTGGTGCTGGCTGGCCCCGCTGTCATGTCCCACATGGCCCCGGAGGGGGAGGGGGTCCCCCCAAAGCCACCGGGGTAAAAGGGCCCTCTCAAGCACCCCACGCCGGGGGGGAGGAGGGGTGCCCCCCACACACATGGCACTCAGCCATACATGAGGGCCTCCTCCCCCCCCCCGGGCCATGTGGGTGGCTGAGAGGGCCCCCTCCTCAGCTATGTGGGTGTGTGAGTGAGAGAAAGGGGCCCCCCCCTCACCACCCCACGACCAGGAAGGGTCCCTTTAAAATGAAAATAAAAAAAAGTTTTTTAAATGTAAAAAAAAAAAAAAATCAGGATTTTTTCACACGGCTTATTTTGGGATGGATTTGGTCTTTGTATTTCCCCGGGGTGTACTGCGCTCAAATCCTCCCAGTCTTACGGTAACCACATTTCATAGAGAACTATGGATTATGTCCCTCTGACATCACATTTTCCCCCGGGGTCCCGCCCGTGATAATGAAAGCTATGGGGCTGACGGGCTGCCCACTTCCCCCCCCCCCCGCCACCGTGCACACGCCGTAATTGTCGGCGAAATCCGTCCCGCAATTACGGCTTGAATAAGCCGTGTGAACAATGGGCTTAGGGTATTTTTTCCCCCGGCGTCTTGCCTCCAAAAAAAATCCCTTTTTTTGATGGTCTCTGGGTCCATAAACCCCGCGATCACATTAGAATCGCCGCGCGTGTTTTTCCCTGCATCGTCGGGGGCCGCTTTTGGGGCGATCAAAAATTGCATGTCATTTCTTTGATCGCATCCGCAAGAAGACCCCCCCAGGGCCAAAACAACACGCAGCGGCATCCTCATGGAACCCCTGCTGTCTTCATTTCCGGGAGTGAAAATCACGCTAATGTTATGTGCGTCCCCTGCTCGTTTTAAGGACTCAGAGACGCATCAGAAAAGCGATGTTTAATGGAGGCAAGACGCCGGGGAACATACCCTTAAAAGTTGATTTGCTCCCCCTTTTTTCCATTTTTTCAAATAAGAAAATAAATAGTTCCCCCTATTTGGTGTTGCCCCATCTGAAAAAGTCCAATCTATTAAAATAAACATCATTAAACCCATAAGCATTCTCCACGCACACTTTTCAATCGTACTTCTGCTTTTTTTGGGTTTTTTTTTTTTTTTTAAAAGAGCCGAAGATACGATCGTTCCTGCAGCCTCATAGATGGCAATAGAAAAGACGCGCTGCAGTCTCCACAGCTCGTCTTTTTTATGCTCGTCTTTCGGCGCGGGCGTATTATACAACATATTGTATAATACGCCGACGCTTTTAGTTTTCTTGCCATCTTCCAATACAATTGTATGGGTGACGGCAAAAAACGAGAAGCGACCGCGGTGTTTGTACAAAGCGTGACAAATACCGCAGCCGTGCATCGGAGAAAAAACGGCCACTTTTTGGCTGTTTTTTGTCCGATGCAGTGGAGACATAACCATACACTGAACACTGTAGAAGAAAATTCCAAATACCAAAATTGCCGTTTTTTGGTCATTTTACGTCCTCTAAAAATTAGAATCAAATCGATCAAAAAAGTGGCATGTATTCCAAACTGGTAGCAATAAAAAGTACACAAAAAATGCCGCCTCACTCAGATCTGTAGGTGTTAGTACAAAAAAGTTATTTCCTGAACAAAATGGTGTTTCGGTGCGAATTTCAAAAATAGTAACTGGAATTTTTTTATGGTACCGAAACATAGCAGAAACCCTACATGTTTGGTATTGGCGGATGCGTATCAACCTGTGGAATACAGAGAACACATCATTTGATTGAATGCCGTGAAAACAAAACTACCGCAAACATGACACTTATTTTTATTTTAAATACTTATTTTTCACAGTTTCCAAGTACATTAAAGTTAGAGTAGAGTAGGGCCCTGCCAAAAGAGTCTACCTTGGCGTGGTGGCAGGCTTCAAAATTTTCTGGCCAAAACAAGTTATATTTTCCAAACTAGGAAATGCTAATGAGGACGTGAAAGGGGGTGGGGCTACAGCAGTGACTGGGTGGTGCCTGGGAGGGGCATGGTGGGGGTGGTGCCTGGGAAGGGGCGTGTTTGGGGCGGGACATGGAGAGGGGCCCAGGCACTTTGGCTGTATGGGGCCCCAAAATTTCTATTGGAAGCCCTGGCCTCACATGGCCCACCACATTCTGTTGAATTTTGCCACAATAAATCCAAGTTGATGAACAAAAAAAAGGTAACCTGTAACAGAAGGTGAATCCTCTAAGTGACAGTCTGTATTAGTGTAAAAACCTTGTTGAGGAGTGGAGTCTAAACAGTGCCTGGTTTTCACCTTTTAACCCTATAAACAGATCAGGTGTTCACTGCAGGGGACTCTCTGGTCCCTATTCTAGACACAGTTAGGGTATGTTCACACAACGTTTTGGATCCATTTTTTGAACGCAGCTGCTTTTTTGGATGTGTTGTGCATGAGTTTTTCAATATATATACACAGTATACACTAGATAAAATGCAGACAAAGAACTTGAGACTATTCACAAATGATACCATCCACAGAAGTTGTAGTATGAAAAGGTAGAATCTTTAGTGTAATATACTAAATCGGCCCCTAGAGGTCTCATTTGATCTAGATGAACTGTTTGAACTTTAATAACCTAATGACCTACATTTTCACTTAGGTTAAGTAGTAGTGTAAGAGGAAGCCCAATAGAGGGCGCTAACAGCATTTTACATGTGTTTCAGAGGAAGCCCAATAGAGCGCTACCAGCATTTTACATGTGTTTAATCTTATAAATCACTTTTTATATGTATTGAATGATATAAAAGCAGTTTTTTAGTATAGAATGGGTGTTTATAGAAATTATAGAAGTTTTTAATAATATATTTATAAATATTTTAGATAGTTTATTATAGAATGTTGAGTGGTTTCAGTATTATACTGTATTATACTGAAACCACTCAACATTCTATAATAAACTATCTAAAACATTAATAAATTAAAAACACCCATTCTATACCAAGAAAATGCCTTTATATCATTCAATATATATAAAAAGGTATTTTAAGATTAAACACATGTAAAATGCTGTTATTGCGCCCTCTATTAGGCTCACTCTGAAACACATGTAAAATGTTGTAATAGTGCCCCCTATTAGGCTTCCTCTGAAACACATGTAAAATGCTGGTAGCTCCCCCTAGTGAGCTACCAGTATGTAATTAGGTTACTAAAGATGAAACAGTTCTTCTAGATCAAATGAGACCTCTTGGGGCCGATTTAGTATATTACACTTCAAATTGTAATCCAATGCGTTTTTTGCATGTGCTTTTCATATCAAAAGCGCATCCAAAACGTACCCAAAAGTATGTTGCGCTTTTGGATCTGTTTTTCAGGCTCCAAAAGTGCACCCCATTGTTTACTACGGGGATTTCACTTGCGTAAAACGCAAATAGAACTGACATGTCATGTCAATTCTTAAAACGGATCCGAAAAGCGCATTGAAAAGACACAAACACACAGCAGCGATCACTCGTCTGAACGGAAATAAGTGTTTTACATTGAAACCAATGTAAAACACACTGCACATTGATACGTTTTTTGGATCCGTTTTGGGTCCGAAAAAAGTATCTGTAAAACGTCATGTGAACATACCCTTACCTGTGACAACAGCTGGTGGTCAAACAAAGTATCAAGGGAGCAGGCAAGAAGCGTGGTGAGACAGAGTTCTTACAAGGTCAGAAACAAAGCCAAAGGTCATGGCAGGCAGCAGACTGTATAGTCACATGACAAGCTTATTTCAGTACAGTGGTCCCTCAAGTTACAGCGGCCTCATGATACTGTATATGACTGTCTTTCCTAAGATCCAATGGCTGAACAGGGCAGTGGGAAGCCTTGTGAAGGCTTCCATCGCTGCCATGTTTTCGTTTGCCCCACTTCCGGCCCCAGGCAGGAAGTGGGGAAACCGCAATCTTAGTACACCCTAATGCATTGTCTATGCAATGCATTAGGCTGTATAACCAGTCACGCCCCAAAGTGGTGAAGCGCCCTAGTAGGACTCAAAGTTAAAGTAAAAAAAAAGTTTTAAAGTATAAAAAAATAAAAATAAATAAAAGTTCAAATCACCCCCCTTTCGCCATTTTACAAATAAAAGAAAAAAAATAATAAAAAAGTTACACATATTTGGTATCGCCGCATCTGAAAAAGTCCGATCTATTAAAATTTAACATCACTTATCCTGTACGCTGAACACCGTAGAAGAAAAAAAATTCCAAAACGTCAAAATTTAGTTTTTTTTGGTCATTTCATGTCCTATACAAATTGAAATAAAAGTGATCAAAAAGTTGCATGCATTCCAAACTGCTAGCCTTAAAAAGTGCACTTTAGCCCACAAAAAATGCACCCTCACTGATGTCTGTAGGTGTTAGTACAAAAAAGTTATTAGTCGCACAAAATGGTGCCGCGGCGCAAATTTAAAAAATAGAAAATGTTTGGAATTTTTTTATGCCACCAAAACATAACGGAAACCCTACATGTTTGGTATTGGTATCAACATGTACAATACAGATAACACATCACTTTTACCGAAGATTGAAAACCAAAACTCTCGCAAACAGGGCGCAAGTAAATTTTTTTCACATTTTACCCCACTTAGAATTTTTGTTTGCAGTTTCCCAGTATATTCTATGGTACAACAAATGTCACCGTCAGAAAGTACAACTTGCCTCGCAAAATAAAAGCCCCCATATGTCTATGTAGGTGGAAGAATAAAAACGTTATGGCTTTTGGAAGGCGAAGAGGAGAAAAATGAAGAGTAATGTTTTTTTTCTTTGGAAGGATTAAAGGGTTAATTTGGCATGGTGAGGGATCACGGTACCAGGAATCAATACCCAGAAATCGCTCAGGAACAGCAGGCAGCACAATCAAAAATCGGGTGCAGCAGAAGGGAAAGCCATTGGAGACTGTTGGAGAGAGTAAATTGGCTGTGTGCACTTGCCCTTTAAATCTAAAATGAGAGGAAGCCAATGATAAGGACAGGTCATCTCCTCCCATCTGTCCACACATCACAAAGCATTCCGAGAACACGCTCCAGTAGAAGTCAGTGAGTTATCTCCACATTACAGGCTCCTATCGTCCATGTGGCTGCTGTAAAGGAGATCTCTAAATTCCATTAGTAGTATACTATGCCAGATAGCTGCTCCCATCATGTTCAGAAAAAAAAAAAAAAAACAGATGAGGGAAAAAAGTGTTAGGGCAACATGTATGAATTCTGGCGATCAGTTCTAAATCACTTTAAGGTAGTATAGACTGCACCAGAATGTATGAACCTGTTCTTCTGCAAGTCATACATACAGGTGCAGTCTAGTGCCAATACGATAACTCCGGCTTAGGCACCACCGTTACCCGGGTCTGGCTGTTTTAACTGTTCTGCGCCAAAGTATCATAAAAGTGTCTACTTCTACTAATGTGGTGCGACGCCCCCAGAAAGCACCAAAATTTTGGTGTGCGAAAAGCAGTCTTTGGTGCGGAACCGAGGCACTTATCGTGCCAAAGTGTGGAGTACGCCTGGTCATACATCAATAGAACTGTTCTACTACAGCTTTTTGAGGCCAGAATTCTGGCGCAGCCCCGTTCACACATGTCGCCCTTAGTATCCGGTTTTAATTTGTAGTACAAATCTAGGTGATCCATTCCTCCTAGTCTATGTTCACACAACGTATTTTCAAGCTTATTTTGGTTCGTATTTCTCGCCTACATAAACAGCAACGGCCATGGTCACGCGCGGCAAACCGGCGTCTGTATTGGAACCACGTGCTGAGCAGCAGGAAAGTCCAAAGCACGGTCAGCGGCACGTAAGCATCACTAAGGCCATGTTCACACGGCTTAAAATGGGCCGTATTTCGGTCCGTAATTACTCGCCGAAGTGCACTAATTACGGGCTGAAAACGGCCCATTCATTACGGTTATCCACAGTTCTCATAGAGAACTATGGATTACGTCTCCTCTCCCCGCCCGGCGGGGAGATAATTGACATGTCACTTTCTAGTGGTGTATACGCGCCGCTAGCAGTGATTGTCTTTGGGCCGGCGAAGTGCCGGCCCGCCGCTCCCGCCCACACGGCGTAATTGTGGGGCGAAATTACGCCCCGCAGTTAAGCCGTGTGAACATAGCCTAACAGTTGACATGTCAATTCTCCCCCCACACGTACAATATGATCATATTGTACACCCGGGGAGACGACGTGTAATCCATAGCTCTCCATGAGAGCTATGAATTACCATAATTGCGGCGCGCATTTCACTGCGTATTGTGCATTATACGCGCCAAAATGCGTGACAATTTAAGCCGTGTGAACATACCCAAAATAAGCTTCAAACAATGTTCTACACTCCTCTCCTTGATTCCAATATAAAATATTTGCTGTCATTTACATGACACAAACTTTACAAACGTATTTGCGCCTAGTATTCTGAGACAATTTTACTCGTGAAAATTTAAGTGCCTTGTCAATTCTTGAGGCGTTTACATCGGCACAAGTTGGATCTCTGTACTCATCTAGTGTAGTCTCCACAGGACGGCTGCCATTCCTCTCTGTCACCTGCCAGATCCCCTTTCTCTTTGTCACCTCCCCAGTTCTCCTGTCCCAGTGTCATTTTCCCAGGGGAGAGGACACTGGGACAGTGGATCTGGTGGGTGATATAGAGGGACTGAGCGCTGTACAGGGACCGTCCTGTGTGGCGATCTCCAGTCCCTGTGTCACTCCTCTAGATCTTATCCCTGTGCAACTCCTCTAGATCTTATCCCTGTGCAACTCCTCTATATCTTATCCCTGTGTAATCCCCTAAGATACACTCTCTCTTTGTCACCCCCAGATCCCTTGCCTGTGTATCATGTCAGTGATCTCTGTGTATGGCCCCCAAGTGTCCATACAGTAGGAACCAACTGCAAACAGAGAGCCCCCCCCCCCCCCGTCCCTTTCTCAGGTCACTTACCCTCACTGCCGGGCCCGTACACCTCAGTGGAGTTACAGTGGTGGCCAAAAGTATTGGCACCCCTGCAATAATGTCAGATAATACTCAGTTTCTTCCTGAAAATGATTGAAATCACAAATTCTTTGGCATTAATATATTCATTTATTTTGCTTGCAATGAAAAAACACAAAACGGAATGAAACAAAAATCAAATCATTGATCATTTCACCCAAAACTTCAAAAATGGGCCGGACAAAAGTATTGTCACCCTCAGCCTAATACTTGGTAGCACAACCTTTAGCCAAAAAAACTGCGAACAACCGCTTCCAGTATCCATCAATGAGTTTCTTATAATGCTCTGCTGGAATTTTAGACCATTCTTCTTTGGCAAACTGCTCCAGGTCCCTGAGATTTGAAGGGTGCCATCTCCAAACGGCCATTTTGAAATCTCTCCACAGGTGTTCTATGGGATTCAGGTCTGGACTCATTGCTGGCCACTTTAGAAGACTCCAGTGCTTTCTCTCCAACCATTTTCTAGTGCTTTTTGAAGTGTGTTTTGGGTCATTGTCCTGCTGGAAGACTCATGACCTCTGAGGGAGACCCAGCTTTCTCACACTGGGCCCTACATTATGCTGCAAAATTTGTTGGTATTTCTTCAGACTTCATAATGCCATGCACACGGTCAAGCAGTCCAGTGCCAGAAGCAGCAAAGCAACCCCAAAACATCAGGGAACCTGCGCCATGTTTGACTGTAGGGACCGTGTTCTTTTCTTTGAATGCCTCTTTTTTTTCCTGCAAACTCTATGTTGATGCCTTTTCCCAAAAAGCTCTACTTTTGTCTCATCTGACCAGAGAACAGACTTCCAAAACGTTTTAGGCTTTCTCAGGTAAGTTTGGGCAAACTCCAGCCTGGCTTTTTTATGTCTCGGGGTTAGAAGTGGGGTCTTCCTGGGTATCCTACCATACAGTCCCTTTTCATTCAGACGCCGACGGATAGTACGGGTTGGCACTGTTGTACCCTCGGACTGCAGGGCAGCTTGAACTTGCTTGGATGTTAGTCGAGGTTCTTTATCCACAATCCGCACAATCTTGCATTGAAATCTCTCGTAAATTTTTCTTTTCCGTCCACATCTAGGGAGGTTAGCCACAGTGCCATGGGCTTTACATCTAGGGAGGTTAGCCACAGTGCCATGAGCTTTACATCTAAGGAGGTTAGCCACAGTGCCATGGGCTTTACATCTAGGGAGGTTAGCCACAGTGCCATGGGCTTTACACTTCTCGATGACACTGCACACGGTAGACACAGGAACATTCAGGTCTTTGGAGATGGGCTTGTAGCCTTGAGATTGCTCAGGCTTCCTCACAATTTGGATTCTCAAGTCCTCAGACAGTTCTTTGGTCTTCTTTCTTTTCTCCATGCTCAATGTGGTCCACACAAGGACACAGGACAGAGGTTGAGTCAACTTTAAACCAAGTCAACTGGCTGCAAGTGTGAGTTAGTTATTGCCAACACCTGTTAGGTGCCACAGGTAAGTTACAGGTGCTGTTAATTACACAAATTAGAGAAGCATCACATGATTTTTCAAACAGTGCCAATACTTTTGTCCACCCCCTTTTTTATGTTTGGTGTGGAATTATATCCAATTTGGCTTTATGACAATTCTTTTTGTGGTTTTCCATTGAAGACAAATTAAATGAAGATAATACCAAAGAATTTGTGATTGCAATCATTTTCAGGAAGAAACTGAGTATTATCTGACAGAATTGCAGGGGTGCCAATACCTTTGGCCACCACTGTATGCCGGCGGTCTCTGCACTGTCCCTGCATCCATGCCCTGTGCAGACAATGTGGACTAGGCTTACATGCAAATCCTGAGGAGTAAATTTCCTCTTCAAAATACACCATGTGAACATAGCCAAAAGAAGGTACTGTATATCATTTAGGGGCCAAAAAGCTCCAATGGGCAGACAGTCATATTGGTCATGCGCACAGATGTCCCAGTAGACAGAATCTTTTATGGAAATGCTGGATTTTCTTTGAGGATTCATAAAATAAAGTGACAATTTGAGAACATTGTTTTTCTGGTTTTTGACTGCAGAGGGTTAAATATGTGCGACCTCTAAAGTTTGTTTTCAACTTGTATCTAACTATTTCTATGATAATGAAGCAGATTGTAGGAACATCTGAAAGGTGAACTCATCCTGTTGAGGGGGGAGAAGTACGTTTCAGTATAATTTCGTTTGCTATCCACATCTTTCTAGCGACTTCCATTGAACTTGTAAATACTCTGTGGACAGATCTTCATCAGTTTCTGCTACTTATATTTTCCATGAAAGCACAAGTAATATGTGGTGGCAAGAATGCTTTATTGAAGATGGCAATTTACTCTGCACTATTTCATGATAAAAAAGTAATTCAAGGGTAGCTTCTGGAAACAAAGCATCTCCCTCATCACAATGTGTGACTATCACCTTAACAACAGAGTAGAAACTGATGTAATTTACTTGAAAATGTTTATGCAGGATCTAAGAATTCTTGCCTCTCAAATCTGATCTGCTGTTGGGTGACAATCAATGGCTTAAAGGGGTTTTACCATGTAGTAAAATTGATGTGAGAAGCTTGCAAATTAAATAATATTTTCACTATCCATCATTATTAAATATTCTGTAGCATTTTTGTTTTAGGTGCTACCTTAGTAATCCATAGTGTACACTTTGTCTCCAGGGGATACGACCAATGATGAGAGCTCCTCAGTCGTGGCCTCACATGCTCACACATCAGCTTTCGGGCAGTTACTGTTAGGTTCTTCTCTGCTTAGTAATCACACACAATTACTGCTAAGCGAGTGTTCAACCCCAGGTGCTGTAATTCTACTCCTGTCCTCTGTACTCCTTAGTAATTAGTCAAACAGTACAAATAAATAGAAGAAAAAAAGAAATCTCAGTCAGGTATTTGAACTAAAAAGAAAATATCCCATTAAGCTACATTGTAGCTTCTCACAGATCCTTACATAAACAGACCTTTGTTTGACTAGAGTGAGCACACTGTGGGGAAAGGCATGGAGATGTTAAAGGAGCTGTCTCATTACAAGCTTTCAGCCTGTCAGTGAGCCTGATAGTTGAATTGAGGGGCGTGCTTCTTGGTCTGTCTCTTCTGCTCCCTCTTCCCCCCTCCCATCAGCACACAGGCAGCTCCGTAACTTCTATACAGCAAGGGGGAGGGGGTTTGCTGCCAGAGTTAACCCTGTGTGTGCCTGCCTAGGTCTGTTGCAGGAGAGGGCTGATCTACGAGTGTAGAGAGGTCTGTGAAGCTGCTGTGTATGCTAATAGCAGAGGGGATGCAAGTGTTCCTATATCCCCTGCTTAGCTTACAAGTCTCCACATCTCCAGCAACAACAAATCCTGTCAGAACAGACACAGGGCAGCTGGGAAGTGTTACTATGTGTCACTAGTACACAGCATGAAGTATTCACATGCCTGATCTGTATAGTATTAGTATAGTGACAGTTCCACAGACACATCATGATTATAGTAACACACAGGGTCACTGCTGTCACATCTATCTGTGTAGAGAGCAGGAGGAAGCAGGCACACACAGGGTTAATCCAGGACACAGAAGCCAGAGTCCTCCCTCCCCCCTCCCTCCACTACAGAAGCATTCTGTGCAGGAGGGGCTCTCTGCTCCGACCTGTCTTCAAAGGTGATGAGTCATACAGACCTGACAGTCATACAGACCTGACAGCCAGGATCAACAGGTCAGCTGCTATAGAAATTTGAGAAGCTGATGCACTCCTACTAACAGGGCTAACTCAAAATCAGTAGGACATTTGTAATGAACATATATTGCAAAGCTGCTTGTTTTTTTTAAAGATCTTTTAATTAAAACCCAATCATTGTAGCGAGACAACCCCTTTAAGCTTGCTGGATCACATGATATGCAGTTTAAACAAATCATACACGCCCTCTTTTGAACAAGCTGAAAGCTGAAGCAGGACAAACCAGGCATAAAATGCCTTTGTGGTAAAACACCTTCAATGTAAGGGTATGTTCACACGATGTACTGCGGTGTGTACAGTACGCACCGCGGTGTGTACAGTACGCACCGCAGTACATCGTGTGTTTCGGGAGCTTGCGCTAATACGCGTGTACTCCTGCAACATAAAGACTATGCATATTCATGTCCCAATGTCTTCAATGAGAATATACAGCACATTTTATATTGTGATCTACAGTGGAGGTTTTACCATTGTGGATTTGATGCTATCGGGTGCGTGGGTTCGCCCCAGTAAGGGTATGTTCACAAGGCGTAATTGCTGGGTAAACGCCGGGTGATTTGGACATCGTGTTGATCAGCGCATACTCCCAAAGCATGGTGGGGCCGGCAGCCCACTTGCCCCATTGACATTCATTACTCGCGGCACGTATTCGCCGCAAGTAATTGACATGTCACTTATCTCCCATGGCGCGTACCGTACGATCGTATTGAACGAGCGGGGAGAGGAGGCGTAATCCATAGTTCTCCATGAGAACTATGGATTACCGTAATTTCGATGCGCATCTCGCCCGTATTACCGTATTAGAGCGCAAATACGCGGCGAAATGCGCGCCGAAATTACCCCGTGTGAACATACCCTAATACAACAGGTGGAATTTATCAACGGATATACAAAAATGGGTATACATATGATGTATATTTAAGTCTCAGAAATTGCAGGTTTATGCTGTTCTTGGCAGGTTTCAAAAAAGTAGATTGGGCGTACTGGGAAGGGGTATGACCTCCTGCAGCCCATCATATTCACTATAATTTACAGTGGCATAAATTATAGCTGGCATATAAAGGGGTTTTCCCATCTGGCTATTTCACAGAGACAGCTCTTCACAGCTGTTTCAGTCTCCCACTTCCCATGTGGACTGTGGGTTTTACAGCAGTAACTGACCTTTCAGCTATGCAATTTATTCCTAGCTGATACTGTTAGAGATGGAGAGGTTTTAATAGCAGGACAGAAGGCTACAGAACGCTAAAGGGTTTCTTTGAAGAGTGGTACACTGAAGTTTCCCATGTTTATCACATGGAAGAACTTCTAGCTACGACAGAGGATCAGGTTCGGGCGCTGAACCGGACATGGACGCCTTGGTTGCAATTCCAGGCTTCGTCTGCCTTTCATGCACTAGCCACTTAGACAGATTAATGCTTCCTAAGACCTTCAATTCTACATCCTCTCCTAACTCACCCCCTTCCCATTCTGTTCCTCATCCCTCTCCCCTTCCCTTGTATGACTGTAGGTCTGTGTGTTTGGAGTATCTGACTGTTTGTATTGCATACAGCTGAGGCCTGGCTCTATGCTCCTGGTTCAGTTTGTTCATATAGGGCCCTTGTAGCCCTCCCTGTTATACGGGCCGTCGAATGTTCTCTCAGTTATTATTGTTCATTATGATGTACGCCCTATGTGTTTTTCTGCCTTACTGCATGATTACACGTTCTCGAGTGCTGCATCCTCTGCTGCCTTTATAGTTGTTGTAACATTTGAGCAGCAGTGTCAGCTGAATTCTCTCCTAAGGCATTTGTTAGCGAGATTATTTTTATGTTAATAGATTCCTATGTTCTGCATTGTTATTATACTCTGTACTGGCAGTGTCCTTAAATTGGTATAATTTGTACTGCGTTGTTTCCAATAAAACTTGTAAAATGCGAAAAAAAAAAAAAAACCTCTAAAGGGTTTCTTAGTAAGAAAAATAAACAAGCTCCTGTGCTGCTGATAAGAAACAACAGGGGGTGACGTCGCAATAACAGGGCTACTAGAGCAGAGAGTGGTGGTCGGTAACCTAGGAAACTTTCTATAAACAAGGAAATGAGAACTACTCTAACTTTGAAAAGAAGCAAAATCAGAATAGCAATGTATTTGGTAAAAATCTTTAAATTCACCTTTGCCTACATGTTTAAAACTAATTAATGCGGTGGGAATAATCCTTTAATGGATTTCCCCAATGTGTATCACTGGACAATTTCTCATTTTTCCTAATAGGATGTTGGATATTTTGACGCATTGCACCTGCATGGTGTCCAAATGCTAGGTTTCCTATGCTTGTGGAGATTAATTGTATTAATTTAACATGAATATATGACCACCATCTCTTGGAGTAGATGCACCAGATATATCCTTTATGCTTCTAAGCACCTGCTAAAAAGTATTGAAATGTATACCATGGCACGCCTGCTGCAGGGTCATAGGCCAAAACTCAGCAAAACTCAACAAACAACTTTTGACTATGTGCGCTCTGTGTTTAGTCGTATACATTTATTATTTGTGGGATAAAATAGAGAACTGTGTATCTAAGGTAATAAAATGCGGACGTGAAAACCCCAAATCAATAGGCAGCTAAACTCTGCCCTGCACTGACCAGGCATGGTCTTATACCACCCAGAACTGCTGTGACGTATGGCTATGTGCATTCATTCCTCACAATTTTTTTTAGTTATAAGGCTTAATATATGATATACCTTCAATACATTGATCTGTGTCTTCATATGTGGATAGAAGAGTTCTGTGGAGGTTAGTAAGACAGTTTACGTGTAGAGTATTTTATTACATGCCATAAAAAAATGCTTAAAATTAATCAGATTTCACATAGACATTAAAGTATTTAAGTGGAAGAATTAGAATTTTTTTTCTGTGTAAAAATGCACGAGGCAACAGGATGAGCCATAGTATACATGCTTCAAAAATATATATAATAAAGAGAATATATATTAAATTCCATTATTTCAATTCCGTTATTTGTTTTCCAGGTGATTTGGCATAAATGATGGAGATCACTTTCCTGGGTCATGTCTCCGCAGGAGATCATTCTAGTGAGTTTGTCCATACCGGTTTTCTTTTTTGCGTGAAGGCCTCTATCCCTTCTTGTCCATCCTTCAGCATCAGGTTTTCTAACATAACTTGAGATGTCAGTCTGTACGCCTCATCTAGACTTTGGGAAATTTGTTTGTAAAATGTAGCTTTTCCAAGAGCAACTACTGTGCGACTCGCCTGGCAAATTTTATGTGCAATTTTCATGGTTTCTGCTTCCAGTTTCTCCTCAGGTACCACTTTGCTGACTAGTCCATGCATCAAAGCATCTTGTGCGGATATAGGTTCTCCTGTAAACAGCATTTCTAAGGCCACCTATAAGAATAAAAGGATAACTGGGTACAGATCTCAGGCAGGTCCAACACAGAACAGTGCGTGATTGAGGGAGTTCATAAAAACTAGCGCTAATCAAAGATGGAGCAGTATCCGTAATAACCAACCAGTTCCGCATTTCATTTCCACTTTTCCTTTGCAACAGTTTTATATATCTCTTCCCTAATAAAATGTACACTAGAGGACACTGCTCTTTAGTTACAGCTATGATATGGATATAAGCAAAAACATTTTACTATATAGTTATGTGCAAATACAAAATTTTACATTTTTTTTTTTTACAAATTCATAAAGACAAATTAAAGATATTGTCAGTATTTCACCATAACATAAAACTATGGAAGTAAATAAGTATTTAAGAATATGATCTTCTATCTAAATCAGTCCTGCACAACAGCTGACAGGAGGTAGGGGCTAAAACCACCTGGGAATGCCCCCAGATCAGTCAGGAATGCCCCCGGATTCCCTAGGATCACCACCGAATTACTCAAAGACCCCCAAACCTCCAGAAATGCACCCACTCTGCCTGGGAACACCTATTTGGGGTGGGTTTTACAATCTCTGCCCTCTTTGCAGTCCGGTTAAGGCTATGTTCACATGGCTTAAACTGGGGCGCATTTCGGTCCGTATTTCGCGGTGTACTGCGCTTAAATACGAGCTAAATGCCCCCCAGTCATTACGGTAATCCACAATTCTCATAGAGAACTATGGATTACACCTCCTATCGCCGCTCGTACAATATGACATGCTGGGAGATAACTGACATGTCAATTAGTCACAGCATTTACGTGCCGCGAGTGATGTATGTCTATGGGGCCCCGCGGGAGCTCGCACCCAAAGTCCCAGCGTAATTGCAGGGCGTACTTACGCTCCGCAATTATGCCGCGTGAACTTAGGATTTCTAGTGGACTGTATGGCTAAGACAAGGTGCAAAAAACTCAAGGGCCATATGTTGTGCAGGTCTGGTCTAAATCATCATGATACATACTAACCTTTCTTGGCACAGCTCTTCCTAAGGCAACAGCAGGTGTAGAGCAGAACAGTCCCACATTGACACCAGGTGTGGCAAATTTGGACTTCTCAGAGGCAACTGCAATATCGCAGCTGGCAACAAGCTGGCACCCAGCTGCAGTAGCAAGACCATTCACCTGGGCTATAACAGGAACTGGAACGGTTTGGATTGCCGTCATGAGCTGCACAAAACAGAGTACATCTTAATGAAGCAGTAACCTTTTAACAACACTATGTTGAATTTTGACTCCGCTCCTGTTCACTTACTTTAAGGGGTTGTCTCACTACAAGGATTGCTTTTTATGTTAAAGATCTTGCAAAAACAAGTCACTTTGCCATATATGTCTATCAACAGTGTCCTACCTATTCCTAGATATCACCTCTTGTATAGCCTCGGGTCACTATAGCTACAGACCTGTTCGATCTCTCCTGATAGGCTGCCAGTGCTGGTTGCTACAGCTACAGACCTGGCTTCTACTGCAGTCTAGTGGAAGCCAGTAAACCCTGAATTCAAAGTGAAACCCAGAAAACAGGACTGAATCAATGTAGTGAGACAACCCCTTTAATGGCCCTTTTCTCAAGAACATTAAAGGGGAACAGGACTGTTGAACCTCAGCTTCTCTCCCTTTTATGTATTCTAGCAGATGACCACCTAAAAAACAGCACCCAAGACACCACTGATTGCCATGGAAGGCTTCCTGTGAATGCCTTGTTTGTGAAGAGTAAAGAGGGTGTAGAGAAAAAACATTTCTATGTAGTTCAGGCCTTCCCTCGTAATTGGCATTATAGAATATGCCACTTGGCTTTATGTACTTGTTGACAGATAGGACTTCTACTGTCTTCTCAAAGGGATTGCATGACTATTATAGGCATGTAAATAAAGGGAATCTGTCATGTTTAAAATATAGTCTAATCTGGATGCACCATGATACAGAGCAGAGTGAGGAGAACAGATTGATAATGTATCCCATATAACTAGGTACTTATTAATTGGAACCTCTATGCATTCTGAAGCCAGGAGTCCAGTGGGTCGTCCTACTCACTGATTGACAAGTATGCATGCAGAGATACCTATCAATTACCGATTAGAACTGCCTACTGGACTCCTAAGCCCAGAATAAGCAGAGCTTTAACCCCATACTGACACATTATTCTGTCACAGTGGCGGTGAGGGGGTGTGAAGCAGGCTCACTTGCTGAGCCCTCTCCATATGAGGCAGGTAACGTCTGTTAATTACAGCCAGGATAGGTTACCAGCAGCTGGGATCGGAAATAGCTCATATTCTGGCATTTTTACCATGTCAAAGTCAAAACAAACACTGCCTGTAAGGGATTAAGAAACAGTGCTGCCAATGATCCCCTCTGTGATGAGTGCCAGCCGGGGGCCTAATGAAAGTCTTAGGAAGGGTATAGTGGGAGTGAAATTTTTGTACAGTGTTCTGCAATATATTATTATTGCAGAACAGTGTACAAGCAATCATGCCACCAAGTGGGCAAGTGCCCTAGGGGGACTAAAAGTACACTTAAAAATAAAAGTTCAACACTTTTTTCATTTTACAAATAAAATAGAAAAAAATAAAGTTAAACATTGGTATTACCATGTCTGCAAAAGTCAGATCTAATAAAACGTAACCGTATTTAGTATATTTACTCCGTATAGTGGGCACCATAGAAAAAAAATACACTACACCAAACTAGCGCTTTTTTGTCATTTTGTGTCCCTCCAAAACGGAAATAAAAAGTAATAAAAAAAAAATAAAAAATTCAGGTGTATCCCAAAATGGTTTCAGAATAGAAAACTAAAATTCAGTCTGCAAAAAAGGAGCCCTCACTTAGATCCATAGATGAAAAATAAAAAGTTATTGAAATGGTGCTGCAAAGGAAAAATAAAAAAAAACCTTTTACGTTTTAAAAAAGTACTAAAACATAATGAAAACTCTAAATATTTGGTAGTCCTCGGAATCGTACTGACGTGCAGAGTACAGATAACAGGTCATTTACAGTGCATAATGAAAATGATATATAATAAAAAGAAACCCCTAAAAAACGGAACAATTGCATTTTTTTGTTCACGTTCCCCCCCACCCCCACAAAGAATTTTCCTTTGGACTACCAGTACTTTATAGGGTATGGCCAATGGTAAAAATATAAAGTACATCTTGTCCCACAAAAAAAAAACAAGCCGACATATCTAAGCTGATGAAAAAATTCAAAAGTTATGGCTCTTGAAAAGCAGGGAGAAAAAAAGGATTAAATTGCAAATCTTTTCCACACATATGTATATCAGTTTGCTCTGTATCATTATGATGCCTGCAGATGGGACTACATTTTTAAAATGAAGGTTCAGTTCTGAGCATGGAATTTCTCTGTTCTACGCATTTATTTTCTTTAAAGGGCAAGTTTCTTTTTCTGCAAATATCATTCATGATTTGATGCCATTTTTTATTACGGAGGCACGTAGCTTTATTTTTCCCTTCAAAACAATGGACATCCTGACAGATCCATACAAAAGGAAACCAGATTGCAGGTGTGAATAGAGCCTTATTGCCATTTCTTTTACTATTGACCCTCATATAACTTACTTGAATAAATAGATTTATACTTTATTCCTATTGAATGGTTTTTATAAAACGACAACATTCACCTTAACACAGGCATTAAAAACATCAGCATGACATGCTTTGCCATGAGCGGCTGTGAATTCTTTCAAATTGTGGCCAGATGAAAACACAGGTCCATTTGCTGGAAAGCAAACAATGAAAGGAAAGATATTGTTTTGTTAAAATATCTGTGTCTGAAACAAAGACGCAGCAATAATAGTAACTTAGTATTGGTCATTACTAAAGTATGGCAAAGAGCATTGGTTGTGTAGTCACACTACTCTGTGCACTTGTCTGCCAATGTGATATACCACAGACAGGCAGCTATGCCTAAACATCTGTGGCCTGATAAATTGTGCAAAACAAAGGTTAAAATTATCTAATCAACCCTTATTATTATTACTTATTTTAAAGCGCCATTGATTCCAGGGCGCTGTACATTCGAGGGGGTTACATACATAAAATAAGTCAAACGAGTACAATTGTAAGTGATTAAATGACATTGGCAGACAGAGGGGGAGAGGACCCCTACCCGCGGGCTTACAATCAACAAGGAGGGGAAAGAGACAGGAGGAGAGGGCAGACATTTTGTGGGGTAGTACAGTGGCAGCAGGGTTATGTGGTTATAGGCAATCCTGAAGAAATGGGTTTTTCAGGTTGCTTTTGAAGCTGGTGAAAGTGGGGGAGAGTTGATTTTTTGGGGGCAGTGATTTCCCAGAGTGTGGGTGAAGCACGGGAGAAGTCTTGGAGACGGTTTTTGGTGAGGAGCTGATAATGGGAGAAGCATAGGAGGAGGTCCTGTGAGGAGCGGAGATTGCGTGAGGGGAGATATTGGAAATTAGGGGCAGAGATTATGGAGGAAGAGGTCATGGAGACCCTTTGGGTAAGGTCATGGTTAGTAGCTTAAATGAATTCGCTGGGCAATTGGAAGCCAGTGAAGGGATTTGGAAAGGGGGGAGAGGCCCAGAGGAGTAGCGAGGAGAGAGGTGGATAAAAACGGGCAGCAGAGTTAAGGATGGATTAAAAGGGGAGCAAGGGGTGCTAGCTGGGAGGCCACAAAAAGGGATGTTGCAGTAGTCTAGGCGGGGAGATGACGAGGGCGGGGGACACAAGCATTTTTGTACTGTCATAGTTGAGGAATGAGCGGATGCGAGAGATGTTTTTCAGGTGGAGGCGGCAGGCAGAGGTTACTGTCATAATTCACCAATTGTATCAATGTTCATGATTCTGCTGAATTTTTTTAAAATTTTGGTTTCCTCTTCCATCATTGAAAACACAAGTGAAGAAGAAACCTGTCCTATATGGCTAAGTTCACACAGAATATTTTTTTCTTGCACTTTTGTTCCAATTTCAAGGCCAAGAAAAAAAACAGTTTTTATTGGAAATTGCCATGGTTTTGCAATGCACTTGCATATTAGTCATAGGTGATACACATTTTTAGAATGTTTCCCCTGCTCAAACCAACTTGTCAATTATCTCATCATAAAACTGAAGCAATTTGCCTTCTTTGAAAATGCATTTTATTCCCGACATTGAAAGTACAAGAGAAACTCAAAAAAGGCGTAGAAGAAAAATGATGTGGGCACCCCTCCTAATTATGAGTTTGAGCTTCAGCAAAAACCCACCGTGTTTTTCCCCATAGTAAGGGCAGTTTTACATTCTTTTTACCCCCAAAAGTCCCCAAAAGTCTTACTTTCGGGATGTTTATATAGGCAGGTATAGGCCCGCTGTGGGGGTATTGGGCCACTGTCAGGTAAGGGCCCGGGTTTAGGCAGGTATAGGGGCCCGCTGTAGGCGAAAAACACTTACCTGGCTCCTCGTCCCGTCTCCCACGCCCCCCCCCCGCTGCTCCGTCTCCCGCGCGCTCATCCCCCCCCAAAAGGAAATGACGTTCAGGCCGCGCTAAAAAAAAGTCTTACTTTTGGGGTCGTCTTAATTAGGCGACCTCCCCCAAAACACCGCTACCCCTTTCTACGGGGGTGTCTTTCTATCGGGGAAAAAACCGGTATTCAAACAGCGATAAAATCCAGCACACTGCCTCATCCCGGCAGGCAGTGACGCATCAGGGCCCCGCTAAAGTCTTACTTTCGTGGTACTTTAAACATTAGGGGGACCTCCCCCCCAAAACACCGCTACGTTTACATGGGGGTGTCTTACTATGGGAAACACTATTACAAACGTCTGTATAAACCAGACACTGCGCTCATCCCGGGACAGGCGTGACGTCATCAGGCTGCCTAGTCTTACTTTCGGGTACTTCTACATTAGGTCGACCTCCCCAAGACACCGCTAAAGTCTTATATCGGGGGTGTCTTTTCTTATCGGGGAACAACGTATTACAAACAGCTGTTAAAATCCAGCACCAGTCATAACGTGTTCCACAGAAAAATACAGAACAAAAAAAAAAAAGGAAAATAACCACTGACCAACTCAATACAAATTTATCAACAATTAGTCAGAGAAAATCCAAATTAATAAAAAATTTTTTTTATTACTCAAAAAAATTAAAATCACCCTACAAAAATTTATAAAAGAAAACACGATAAGGGATTAACACATACCAAAAGGGAATTACATCAATAATTCATATAAATACAATTAACTACCAAGATCCATATCTACATAGCGAAATATACCGGTATACCCAAAATAGTGCATATGTATATACATAGGATCATAGGTCTATAGTAAACCTCATAGAATAATATACATAGAATACCAGTTTGAAATAAGCAGAATACAATATTATTACCCCAATGGTATGTGTCAATGAGTCTCCCACAGTGTTCCACAGTAGTAGTAGAAAGGATGCAGCACACCATCTAGAAGTTTCTCTTTTTAGGAAAATTGGGGTGCTTGAGGAAGGATAACCAATCCCGTACAGTCCGTATTCAGAAACAATGCCTCAGCACACCTTTTTTGGCAAAAGGGCTATGTTTATATCTCCTATTCTGGTCTGCCATACCTTGCTCCACCAGGGTTGTTTGTCATCGCTTAGGTTATGTTCACACGGCTTATTTCGGGGCGTATTTACGGACGTATTTACGTCCGCAAATACGTCCCGAAATAAGTTTCAAATACGTGTCACAAAGTGTGGCACATATTTCGCATCGTAAATACATTCCCCATTCTTTACTATGGGGATTTACGTTGCAAAATATGCCTCAATAAATAACAGGGGACTTAATTTTACGATCGTATTTACGGACGTATTTACGTCCATAAATACGTCGCGAAAATACGCCTTGTGTTAACAACGAGGCGTATTTTATATGTGACTCAATGCTAATCTAATTGTTCATTATTTGAAACATATTTCGGGCCGTAAATACGTCCCGAATTAAGCCGTGTGAAAATAGGCAGTACGCTCGTTAATTACGCTGGGTGTTCGGGAGCTTGTGCCGATTGGCGCGTACTCCCGCGATGCGGGTGGGGGGGGGGGGGGAGGCGGCAGCCCGTCGGCCCCATAGATTGACATTACTTGCAGCATGTAAGCGCCTTGAATGAATGACGTCACTTATCTCCTCTCGTGTCGTATTGTGCGCCCGGGGAGAGGAGGCGTAATCCATAGTTCTCTATGAGAAGTGTGGATTACCGTAATGACTGGGGCGCACATCGCTCGTATTAGAGCGCAGTACGCTGCGAAATACACGTCGAAATGCGCCCCAATTTAAGCCGTGTGAACATAGCCTTATGGCTATTCTTTTGCAGGTTCTCTTATTCTCCCTCTTTCTTATTACTCTGCCTTCCCACTGGTCCCACTTTATATAGATTGCATACTTTCCCCATCTCTTAGGCCATGTTCACACAGTATAATTGCGGGGCGTAATTACGCCCCGCAATTATGCCGGAGTCCGGGAGCTCGCGCAAGCTCCCGCACGAGGTGGGGGGGTGCTTTGCTCGCCAGCTCCATAGACATTCATTACTAGCGGTGCGTATTTGCCGCTAGTAAATGACATGTCATTTATCTCCCCCTGCGGCGGAGTTTAAGCCTATCTCTTTTCTTCTCTGCCACCCCTATTGTTTGGCTCCTTAATAGTTTCCACCTTATATAGATTACATACTTTCCCCATCTCTTTTCTTCTCTGCTACCCCTATTGTTTGGCTCCATTACAATTACATGTATTATTCTCTTCCTTCTATAGTTTCTATCATATGCGTCATCATTTTTCACTTACACATTCCCTGGTCCCATTTTCCTCCTTTGCTGTCTTTCTTCTGCCCCTCATTCACACTACCCCTTTAATGTGTTCTCTCCCATTTCCTCATCATCCTATGTAACTCCATCCACCTCTTACAATACACCATCCCTCCTATCTTATTACTCTACTTCCCCTCTTACTCTATTTCCCATATGCTCGCTTCTTTTCTTCCACAAGCCTCTCTCTATGTTACTTTGTGTGATTCTGTCCACTATTCTTTTCATCTTTTATTTTGCTGATATCTCCCATGATGTATATTTACACACTATTTCTCGTTTCAGACATGACTGATGAAGGCCATATGGCCGAAATATTTATGAATTTGTAAGGTCTGGATTACCTATGCTGCATTTATGTTTCATACCTTACTGGAGATATACCTGTTACATTGATTGTTCCAATAAACACAGCCCTTGTTAGCCAAAAAAGGTGTGCAGAGGCATTGTTTCTGAATACGTGCTCCACAGACAAATACTGGTAGTAGTATGTGTTACAATTACCAGAGCTCAGTCATTTTAAAGTTTGCACTGTCAGAGAATGCCACCTTTGCTGATATGTGAAGTTTAACATCTGTGAAATCTAACATTGTCGACAATGTGTTATTACTGTAAAGCAGAAGTGTTCAGAAGTGACAATAGCTCAGCTACAAAGTAGTAGCTGCACAATCACAGAAATGGGCATCTGTAGTGTCCTGGAGTGGGTTAATATGGTTGAGCAGCTGCACACAAACCTAAATGGTGAAAAGAAGACCAGCACTGGAACCTGCAGTAAAGGATATATCTTCTATGGAGTGATGAGGCATTTTTTACTATCTGGCTGTCTCTTGGACAAATGTAGATTCCGGGTATGTTCACATGGCGTGTTGGATCCATTTTGGTTCCAAAAAATCACATCCAAAAGCGCTGTGTAAATCGCATTCAAAACGCATCCAACAATACGTTTTTACTGCAGCAGGATCGCACCCTATAGCTTCAAATACGTGCCTGCTGCGTCAACCGGATCAAGGATTGACATGACAATTCTTTGAACAGATCCGAAAGACGCATGTAATACACACATTGGTGATCACTCATCTGAACGCTGATGCTTGCCTTCCATTGAAAGCAATGTAATCACACTGCACATTGTTAGATGCGTGTTGGAGTCCAACATGGATCCAAACACGCATCTAAAAACGTATGTAAACACGGAGTCAACACGCAATGTGAACATACCCTAAGTAGAAACCTGAAAACCACTACATACCAAAATTAATAGTGCCTACTGTATAATTTAGTAGAGATCGGAAAATAGTAGGAGGCTGGTTTTCATGGTTTAGGTTAGGCCTTCTATTTCCAGGGGAAACACAACATACAAAGACCACTTATATGTACATATAACACAAACAACATACAAAGACATCTTATATATACAGTACAAATAACAAACACAACATACAAAGACATCTTTATACTTTCTATTTTTGACAGCAGTATGGGGAATACTCTTTTCTGTGTTAACATGACAAAAGTTTGACAATACTAGCATGGAGGAACTTTATTGGCATGCTCAGAGCCCTTTCAGCTGTAACATCAACTACAAGCCTGACCTTCTCGTCTAAGGTTGCTTTCACACAGTGCAGTTTTGGTGCGTTTTTGATGCATTTTTTGTGCAGGAAGACACAGAAATGAATGCTGTACAGTGCTGCACAAAAATCGCTGCAAAAATAGCAGTAAAATCTCATGCAGCAATGTACAGCATTAATTGCTGTGCCTTCCGGTACAAAAAACGCATTAAAAAATGCATCAAAAACGCACTATGTGAAAGCACCCTAAGGCCATGTTCACACGGCTTAAAATGGGCCGTATTTCGGTCCGTAATTACGCGTCGGAGTGTGCAAATTACGGGCTGAAAACGGCCCATTCATTACGGTAATCCACAGTTCTCATAGAGAACTATGGATTACGTCTCCTCTCCTTGCTCGCCGAATCCGCCGGGCGGGGAGATAAGTGACATGTGTATTACCAGCGGCGTATACGTGCTGCTGGTAATGCAAGTCAATGGGCCGGCGAAGTGCCGGCCCCCCTCTCACTCCCCCGCTTCCGCCCCGCCCCATACGGCGTAATTGCGGGGCGTAATTACGTCCCGCAGTTAAGCCGTGTGAACATAGCCTAAGGGTGCTTTCACACGGTAAGTTTTTGATGCGTTTTTTGGATGCGTTTTTTGTACAGGATCACTATATTTTTGTACAGGATGGCACAGCAATAAATGCTGTACATTGCTGCACAAAAATCGCATTGAAAAAAAACGCATCAAAAACGCACCGTGTGAAAGCACCCTAACTGCGCTCCAATTAAACTGCCTTTATTACCAGCACGCTTCTTTCACTTATCTAAACTGTTTGTAAAGTGAGGAATCAATTTGTGTGTTTGTATCCACAAGACGTCAAAGACTTCATTGATTACTTACTTGAAGCACCTATCTGAAGGTCTGAAGGATGGCTTGAAATGCCGCCGCATCTCAAGCCGTCCTCATTTGGATGGGTTTATTTTGCTTATTCAAGCTTCACTTTACGCAATTTTAACAGCAGATATTTTAATAAGTCACATTGGGAGTAATGACATCAGCAAATTTAGAATTACTATGGAAATGAAGCATGATTTATTAAAAATAAAATGCATTTTACTTAACACCATACAAATTGATTCAGAAAGAATAGCAAGACCAGCTTGGGCTTTAAAAGAATTCACTTTCCCAAGTAAAATAAAGCATAAGGTCAATTAGCATGTATTAAATATGCCTAGACGTTGTATTATGATACTTATAATACCACGATCCTTATAATCCAATCAATGGGTGTTGTGTCTTAGGCCAGATCTGCATTTGCTTTTCCGTTCATCTGATGCGTTTCTGAATCAGATAAATGGAAGAGAATGATCGGCCTTTGTTGTCAATGGGTTTATTTTGGCTTTGGTTTTTGCCCCGTTTCTTTTCTGTATTTTTGCCTGCACAGCATGCTGCGCTATTTTTTCCATTTGAAAAAACAGAATCTGAATGGATAGAACTCTTCCGTTTTTTCTCTTTACATTTAACTCAATGGAAAACGGATACAATTAGATGGGTAAGGCTGCTTCTACACGGCAAAGACCAAATAGCGGACGGCTTTTCTCCATGGTTTGCAGATTCAAGCCCTCCCCCTTCGCACCCACATGTTCATTTTCTGCCCGAAAACCAGGTGTAAGTATGAATATATTCAAAATTTTTCAAACCACTGGTGGTGTAAAATCAGTGCAGTGGGGACTGATGCACAGATTTTCCATTGAAGTCTATGGGGAATGTTTGTAAAACCGCAAACTGTCTGAAAAACTGACAAATAACCTGTGTCATGGGGACAAGCCCTAACCATACATCTGTTAAAAGGATCCGTTAATTTTTCTGGGCATGTGCAGACAAGTCTCAGACATTAAAGGGAACCTGTCACATAGGTTGTGCCTCCCTTGCTGAGGACAGCACAAGCTAGTGTCAGACCTGCTGTTCCCAGCACTGTGCCCCTTATTCTGTAAGATGCAGCAGTTTTAGAGTATTTAATGCTCAAATCTGCAGTTTTCAGCCAGAAAAGAGTCATAAAAAGAGTCAGTTTTTTCATGCCCCACCCACCTGAGGCTAGCCCCGCCCACCTCAACTGATAAACCTATTACTTTAAATAGATAGAAACATGTGAATAACTGTCAGTGGGCGGGGCTAGCCTTTGGTGGGCGGGGCTAACACCTGCTCAAGAATAAGATTAAAGCATTAAATACTCTTACAGAATAAGGGGCACAGTGCTGGAAACAGCATGTCTATCACTAGCTTGTGCTGTCCTCAGCCAGGGGGGCATAATCTATGTGACAGATTCTCTTTAAAAAAAAAAAGGATCATTTTTTAGCTGAAATAAACTGATGCAAACAAAAGTTTCTGCTTTTTGACAACAGTTAAAAAAAACCAGGAAACCACTTCCATTTGCATTAGTTGATGTCCGTTTGTGGCTGTAGATCCGTTCCATCCGTTTTGAATTGAAAACCTAAAGCCTAGATGTGAACCAGGCCTAAGTCACATTATGATCTGAAGAGGTGCTGCCCGTCTTATGGCTGGAGCTCCGAGCCTGGCACAGTATTGGGGCTCTTCACTTGGGCCTGCTCAGATTGAATTAGGACCAGATCACATTTGTCTTTTCTGTAAAATTCTGCCCAATAGGAGAGTCCATTTTTACAGGAATAATTGGGCAATGTGAACAAAGGAGACGGTAAACCATAAAACTGTTGTTTACAGTCGTTGCTCAGGCCGCTATAGAACTGATCATTCTAGGTGACACAACCTATAAATGGCACTTGTAGTGACATTTACATGGCATACAGCCATCACTAGGCAACAATGATGCTCCTCCACATAGCATCAAGGATAGTAATAAGAGAAACGTCCATCAAACCAGTCAGTGGTTGGAAATTTTGCAGTGAGTAAAGAAGCCTTTAAAAGAAATGTTATGTTACTGCATTACTATGAATACTTCATGACTAATATTGCTAGTACCCCAACATTATCATTGAATAATTAAAATTCTCCAGTATTCAGGGTCAACATCTGACGTATGATAGCGGTTTGCTTTTAGGTCTACACACATTTACTTGGGGTCACAGTTTAGCCTGCAATAAAGGGAGTCAATCCAAATGTAACCCAGTCACTAGCTAGGAATAAACAAGTGTGGTCCATCATATCACACAGGAATAGCAGCATGGAAGGTTTTACATGCAGTTGACTATATTGTCTCCATACGAACACAAAAGGACATGGATCGTCCAAAAATCCTATAGATTGGTTTCTGAACGCAAAAAAAGTAAACAGACTGAGTTTGGCTGCAACACACACAGCTGAGTCGCATTGTACAGTGGTGGAAACACAGCCAGCATCTGCTCGTTATTAACAGATAAAATCCGCTTTAATTATCCAAAAAGCATAAAAACAAGCACCAGAACGTATACATGGCTAAGAGCATAGAAGCCATGAGTAAGAACACCTGTGTTCGAAACGCGTAGGCTAGCCTGTTCTCTCTGTTTGTCTGCCTTACACCTATGCTCTTAGCCCTGTATACATTCTGGTGCTTGTTTTTATGCTTTTTGGATAATTAAAGTGGATTTTATCTGTTAATAACGAGCGGATGCAAGCTGTGTTTCTACCATTGAACTTTTTGCTGAGTGACTGCCGTGCATCAGGAACGGTGAGCTGTACCATATTTTTCTACAGCCGAGTCGCATTATTATGACTACCAGCTAATATCCCCCGCAACAGACGTGCAGTAAGGACAGCAGCTAAATGGGCTGCGAGTGACTCAATAAGGTCCTGGTAGGTTGTCACAGGTATCTCGAGCCATGCTGACTGCAGTGCATGCCAAAGCTGCTGGACGGATGCATGTGGGAGAATCCATAGAGCGAAGACTACCATCGAGGTGGTCCCACAGATGCTTAATTGAGTTTAAGTCTGGAGAGTTAGGGCCGGTTCACATGGCTTATTCAAGCCGTAATTGCGGGACGGTTTCGCCCGCAATTACGGCTTGAGTAAGAGGCGGGGCGGGGGCGCTGCCCGCCGGCCCCATAGACTTCCATTATCAACAGCGCGTATCCCCCGCGGGATAATAAACATGTCTCTGCCTCCCCGCCCGGTGGATTCGCCGAGCGAGGAGAGGAGACGAAACTCATTGTTCTCTATGAGAACTGTGGATTACCGTAATGGCTGGGACGGATTCCAACCGTGCTGCAGCACAGTACGGCGCGCAATACGGCTGGAATCCGTGCTCAAAATAAGCCGTGTGAACGGCCCCTTAGGGGTTCAGGGTAATACCTGGTCTTGTTCATGCTCTTCCAACCAGTGTCACACATTTTTAGACATGTCGCATTGTCTTGCTGGGAGATTTCATCCATCCCAGGGAAGACAACCAGCATGTGTGGGTATATGGCATCTACAAAGATGGATTTATACCCAAATCAGTTGAAAGTACCTTCCACATGGAAGAGAGGGGCCAAAGAATGCCATTAAAACATTCCTCAGACCAGAACACTACCACCACCAGCTTGTGTCCTTCCAGCAATGGTTGCAGTGTGCTTGTTCGCTGATGTTTTTGTCTTGCTAGCAACATCCACCCATTCAATGAAGCAGACTTTACTCATTAGAGAAAGCAACCCTTTGCAAATCAATGGAGATCCAATTCCAAAACTGCAATGAAAATGTAGTATAGGTTTACGATAGCAACTCACTAGAAACAACCCTTGACTCCTTTCATTAGAGAAGTTATCAATCGAGTTAATGCTCAATTCGGCTACAAGACTCGTCTTATAATACCTCCACACGAGATCGCAACGATCAGGTACAAATGGTCATCTTGGACACAGTCTGTACATTATAGCAAGTGTTAAACCCTATTGAGCGCTACTCCTGATGATGGAAAGACTTGAGACTTGCTCTGCTTTCTTGGATCGTTGAATGTTAATATATTTTGTTGAGACCGTAGATTGTTCTTGTATGGAAGTTTATTATTGCTATTGTTGTTGACCAGTCACTGTTAGGGCTTGTTCAAATTGGGTTTACACTCCGTGTTACAAGCGCTTTAGGGATCTGTCTTGGGGTTCGCTCTGTCGGTCCCCAAGACAGATCTAACAATTAGCAATGAGATTCTCACTGCTCCCTGCGCTGAACACGGAGCGGCGTTCACAGGAGAGAGCGCCTCTGCGTGTTTTAAAAGCGCAGCTGCATGTAAATTCTTTTCAAGACGGAGCTGCGCTATTGAAACGCGCAGCTGCGATCTCTCCTGTGAACGCCGCTCCATGTTCAGCGCAGGGAGCAGTGATAATCTCATTGCTAATTGTTAGATCTGTCTTGGGGACCGACAGAGCGGACCCCAAGACGGATCCGAAAAGTGTAAACTCAGTGTGAACAAGCCCTTAACGACATATGGCTTTAGTTCTTTGTTACGTACTCTTCTGTTATACCTGAGTTACTCTTTATTATTCACTTTATATTATTTCTTGTTGAAACTACTCAATAAAATCTTCAAGTTAAAAAAAAAGAAAATGTAACAGTAGCAGTGAGCTGCTCCACTATAGGGTGTCGATTCGCTCTTGCGCACCTTCTTAGCCGACATTCACCTTTCACACCAATGCCACATGGTGCTCCGCAGTACCTGCATTTTTCCACTCTCACTACAGCAGTATATGAACAGTTCATAAACTGTGCAGTTTCAGAAATACTGCCATCCCTGCCTGGAAACCAATAACCATCCCTTTCTGCAACTCTGATAAATTGCCTCTTTTACCCATGAAAGCAACAAAGTATATGGGTGCAGTCAGCCTATCACACACCTTATATACCCGCCACACCAGCTCACGACATGTGATTTCCTTTATGAGCTACACGTTGCTGACTTTGAAGGTAGGAAGTGGTCATAATAACGTGACTTAACTGTGTACTTATCACATTAAAACTAAAGTCTACGCTGAGAATAATGAACACAGATTTGTTGCTCATTACACGCCCCAAATGTTTTGCGAATTAGAGTAAGTAACATGATTACAGCCCTGCGTCAGACTATGAAGACAGAAGTGGAAATACTTGCAACAATTCATATAAAGTGGAATATTTAGCGTAAATCTAATATGCATAGAGATTGTAATTCTACGAATACCTGCAATCACGATGACCCTCAAGTCCTTGTCATCAACCTCATGTAGGATGTCTTTCTGCAGAGACTGAAGCATAGCCAGCGACAGTGCATTTCTCTTCTGAGGGTTATTCAAGGTTATTTTCCTGTACAGAAGTCATTAGAACCTTTATATTGTATCCGTGCTATACAATTAACAAATACATTGGTCATCAATGTGTGACTGGGGGTCCAACACCAGGTACCCCCATTAGTGAGCAGTACCCAACCCAGCATCAACTATGTGTCTTTATGACAGCCACTATTCACACGGCATTTTGTGTTACATCCATTTTTTAGATCTGTCTCTGAGACCGACAGGACGGACCCAGAGACGGATCTAAACAATTAGCAGTGAGATTATCACTGCGGCCTATGAGGAATACGCAGCGGCGTTCACATGAGAGATCGCCGCTGCGTGTTTCCCTCCTGCCTGTCGGCTCAGTGTTTGAAAGAAATGACCTGTCGGTCCCAGAGACGGATCTAAAAAGCGGATGTAACACGGCGTTAAAACAGTGTGTGAACAAGCCCTTACAAGTGTGGCTTTTGTCTGTGTATTCTAGTAGCAGATTTAGAATTATCGCTCTACTTTGTGAAGGATCCCTACCCTAAAGGCATGTTCACACGGTTTAAAATGGGACGTATTTCGGTCCGTAATTACGCGCCGAAGTGCGGCAATTACGGCCAAAAACGGCCCATTCATTACGGTAATTCACAGTTCTCATAGAGAACTATGGATTACGTCTCCTCTCCCCGACCGGCGAAGCCGCCGGGCGGGGAGATAATTGACATGTCACTTTCTAGCTTCGTATACGCGCCGCTGGCAATTCAAGTCTATGGGCCGGCGAAGTGCCGGCCCCCTGCTCAGTCCCACGCTCCCGCCCCGCCCCCGGTCACACGGCATAATTGCGGGGCGGGCAAATACACCGTGTGAACATAGCCTTACACTGTTTTCATACACAACTTTTTGCAGAAAAAAAGCAATGTTAAAGGGGTTGTTAACTTTGCGAAAAGAAAAAAAAAATACTTACAGCCAGTTCCTGGGGCCACAATGAAATAATAATAAAAAAAGTATACACACCTTCCTCCGCTCCCGGTTCCAGCGCTGCATCCCTCCCGTCTTTTTGTTACATTCTGCAGTGGTCATGTGCCACTTATTTACATCTTTTATAAATAAGATACCGCTATTAGTAAACATTCAACTCCACTTGTTAGCAGGTCAAACAGAGGGCCTCCTCCCTTGCCCCATATCTTAATGAACGCAATAGTGAATAAGACCTGTGATGCAGCTGGGTTTGCTTTCTTGCATTTATTTAAATTTCAACAGATGTAGCATACATCGTCGTTCAGTCATAGTAGTCTACTTCAATAATCCTTTAAGGATAAAAGACAAATGGTAGAAGTCAGGTAAATACCTTATGTTATCTTCTAATTCCATTTGGTAGCAGAGGAGCAGCTCGGACAACCGACTGAGCGTTGCACAGATGCAACATTTTGAGGAACTCTGCCCCCTTTGTCCGAGCTGCTCCTCTGCTACCAAATGGAATTAGAAGATAACATAAGGTATTTACCTGACTTCTACCATTTGTCTTTTATCCTTAAAGGATTATTGAAGTAGACTACTATGACTGAACGTCGATGTATGCTATATCTGTTGAAATTTAAATAAATGCAAGAAAGCAAACCCAGCTGCATCACAGGTCTTATTCACTACTGCGTCCACTTATTTACATCACTGTTCTGAACGGTGATGTAAGCAGAAGCGCATGACTGCCACAACCAATCAGCAGCTGCAAAACAGAAGACCGGAGGAATGCAGCGCTGGAGCCAGCGACTTGAGGTTGATATTTCAATAGGGCCCAAGGAACTGGCTGTCCATTTTTATTACAAAGGTGGACAATTCCATTACAGAACTGATTTTATTTCAGGGTTTGTGTGTTTCTTCATTCGATTTTTGATGTGCCTTCTTGGTTCGTTCTTTCAAAATAGACCCTATAGGTGCATGCATTTTGTCAAGTTTATTTTTTTTGGTGCATTTTTTCCCCTTCACAAATCATGGGCCACGTGTATGAAAACTGTCTAGGTCTAAAACTCTGTTTGCCCATAGCAACCAATCAGAACGCCAATCTAATTTTTCCAGAGCACTATATGAAATGAGAGGGGCACCCTGATTGGAAACAAAGGGCGACATGTATGAATTCGAATGCGTACTTTTTTTTTTACTTGGCGCCGACACTCCAGTTCTCCAGAGTGTAGAATACGACAGATTTTTGGCGCATTACATAGAGCTTAATGCGCCAAACTTTGTATGGGCATAGAGCGTAATGGCCCCAAACTTGGCGCACTGAGCTCTATGTTACTTTCGCCAAAATCTGTCGTATTCTACACTCTCGAATCTTATAATCCAGCATTGAAACATTAAGAGGCGACATGTATAATTTGAATGCGTACTTTTTTTTACTTGGTGCCAACCCACAGTTCTAAATAGATATAGAAGATGTAAATACGAAAGATTTTTGGCGCATTACATAGAGCTTAATGCACCAAACTTTGTATGGGCATAGAGCGTAATGCGCCAAACTTTGTATGGGCATAGAGCTTAATGCGCCAAACTTTGTATGGATGTAGAGTGTAATGTGCCAAACTTGGTGCACTAAGCTCTATGTAATGCCCCAAAAATCTGTCGTATTCTACACTCATCTATATCTATCTAGAACTGTGGTGTCGGCGCCAAGTAAATAAAAAGTATGCATTTGAATTCATACATGTCGCCCTCTTAATGTTTCAATGCTCGGATTATAAGATTCTGAGAATGTAGAATACGACAGATTTTTGGCGCATTACATAGAGATTAGTGCGGCAGGTTTGGCGCATTACAATCTATGCCCATACAAAGTTTGGCGCATTAAGCTCTATGTAATGCGCCAAAAATCTTCATACTGTCGTATTCTACACTCTGGAGAACTGGAGTGTCGGCACCAAGTAAAAAAAAAGTACGCATTCGAATTCATACATGTCGCCCTAAGAGTTTTAGACCTAGACAGATTTCATAAATGTGGCCCCTTGTGTTCCATCATATGATTTGCAATGTGGATTAAAAGCTAGAAAAAAAATCATCATGCAGATGCACAAAAAAATAATAATAATGGTGGTGGTGTATAGGGGAAAAAAAAAAAGACTGCCACTGACCCACAAAAAGAGCATCTAAAGTATAAAAAAAAACTCCACAAAGATAAAGGCAATGGCCGTAGTGCGTTTCATATTTCCTCACTGACTTCCAGCTAACAACTGGTCACTGCAATTTTCACAAAATAATTGAATAAATAAAGAATTCAAAAAACACACCTTAAAGTTCATGTGTTTTTGCAAGAAATCAACGTGTGGCACCAGCTTTAGGCCTCGTTCACACGGCTTATTCTGCCGCGGATTGGCGCCGTACTGCGTGCCGGATTTGCGCTTCAGTACGGCGCCCATCCGCGGCAGCAATTACGGTAATCCACTGCTCTCATAGAGAACAGTGGAATCCGTCGCTCCTCCCCGCTCGGCAAATCCGCCGCGGGGGAGAAAGTGACATGCACATTATTTACGGCGCGACGCGCCGTAGATAATGCATTTGTCTATGGGGCCGGGAGCGGCGCCCCGCCGCGCTCCGGCCCCGACCCGTCCCGCCCCTTATTCACGGCGGATTTGAGAGCTCAATACGGCGCACAAATCCGTCGGGAATAAGCCGTGTGAACACGACCTTATTGTGCCATTTCTTGGCGTCTGGATGTTACTTTAATGTCAGTCTATAGTGAAATATGAAGCCCACTACCTATAGCAACTCCAGTGTTTTAATTTGTACCTTTTTTTGGATTTGTGACTTTCTTTTATGTAATCTCCATTCAACTATTAAAAAGATTGAGCATCTACCAGGGCTCAATGATGGTAAAATTATTGGACTTCATAACTGTATTGTGTCATTTGGCTCATAGCACCTAATAATACAGTGGACTCATAGTTATAGGTCCTCATATAAGGCTAATACAAACCCGTCCCACTGCTAAGATGGGCGGAGGAGGGCAACCCTAACCAATGCAGCCAACTATGAGTCCGTTGTATTTTTTCAACGAGGAAGTTCACACGACAGAGTAAAATTTAAGCTTGGGATTTACGTGGATTCAGCCACTGAAAACCGCATCATTCTTCACGATTTTAACAGTATTTTGAATCTGTTGAAAACCCGACATTACCCTGTGCAGCATAGACAGTAATGAAAAATCTGTGCTGTAGTTTATACTGATTTTTTACCGTTGGGTTTAAAATTCAGCGGAATATGCAACATGCTGTATATTCCAACAGATTCTGTTCGGATTTGTCGTCGGACGCGCACAGTGAATGTGCAAAAATCGACCGCGGCATATGCGCAAATCTGCCCCAAACACCGCAGTCCAGCAATGACAAAATACCGGCGGACTTTGGATGGTATTTCGACTGGACTTAGCCTAACAGTGCAAACTAGTGTGCCCTCAATATAACTCAACACAGTCATCAATGTCTAGGTTTATGTGGACATGGAGTTGTCACTGGTACTGTGGATTATACTCTGCACTGTAGTGGATTATGTGTACATACATTATATATATATATATATATACACACACACACACGATAGGTTTATGTGCATTAGGACACATGGGGTTGTCACTAATACGTGGTTATACTCTGCACTGTATGGATTATGTTACATAAAATATATTTGATAGGTATATGTGCATTAGGACACATGGGGTTGTCACTGGTACTGTGGATTAATACTCTGCACGTATGGGTTTCTGTGTACATACATTATATATATATAAATATATATATACACACACACACACGATAGGTTTATGTGCATTAGGACACATGGAGATGACACTAATACTGTGGATTAGACTCAGCACTGTAGTGGATTATGTGTACATACACATATTGATACGTTTATTTGCATTAGGAGACATGGAGTTGTCACTGGTACTGTGGATTATACTCTGCACTGTAGTGGATTCTGTGTACATACATTATATATATATATATATACACACACACGATAGGTTTATGTGCATTAGGACACATAGAGTTGTCACTAATACTGTGGATTATACTCTGCACGGTAGTGGATTCTGTGTACATACATTATATATATATATACACACACGATAGGTTTCTGTGCATTAGGACACATGGAGTTGTCACTGGTACTGTGGATTATACTCTGCACTGTAGTTGCCAGGCAGGAGCTGCTATCACGGTCATACTATATACAGAGCACAGCACATGCATACTGTTGCCTGCTATACTTGAAGCCATTGCACAGCCCTCACCCCCTACCTTATGCCAGCCTGCTGCACGCAGTGGGTGAGGGGGGCATGGTCCTGGTGCTCGGTGCCCAGCAGCCGTCTCATCAGCACAGTCACAGCCCGGCCAGGACAGCCCCAGGAATACATGTCTGACAGCTTGTTGTTATCTGCTAACTTTCCAGCGCACTATAGAGTGTAGTAGCCGGAGGCTCAGTGCTGCCCCCTAGTCTGGAGGAACAATACTGCAGCACCCTGTTCCACCTGCAGTGTGCCCCTTCTGCCCTGTGTCTGCTCCACCTGCAGTGTGCCCCTTCTGCCCTGTCTCTAC
>JAODAL010038553.1:0-39079 GCA_025379985.1 Phyllomedusa bahiana
CAAACTATACACTGGTGGAGGAGTCAGGGGTCAGTCATCTACTATAAATGGGGGGAGAAAGGTGTCATGTCATCTACTATAACGGGTGGAGGAGTCGGGGTCTGTCATCAACTATACATGGTGGGGGTCGGGGGTCTGTCATTACTTTACACGGTGGAGGTTAGGAGTCGCTGTACATACACTGGGGGGGAAAGACAGGGGTATGTTCTACTTTCATGGGGAGGGTTAGGAGTCAGTCACTCTATACACTGGTGGAGGATCAGGGGTATGTCTCTATAAAAAAGGTGGAGGGGGCGGGGAATGTATCTATTTTAAAACCTGGTGCAGGAGTCAGGGGTCATGTCATCTCCTATACACTGGTGGAGGAGTCAGGAGCCATGTCATTTACAATACACTGGTGGAGGAGTCAGGGGTCATATCATCTACTATACACTGGTGGAGGAGTCAGGGGTCATGTCATGTACTATACACTGGTGGAGGAGTCAGGGTCATGTCATCTACTATACACTGGTGGAGGAGTCAGGGGTCATGTCATCTACTATACACTGGTGGAGGAATCAGGGGTCATGTCATCTACTATACACTGGTGGAGGAGTCAGGGTCATGTCATCTACTATACACTGGGTGAGGAGTCAGGGGTCATGTCATCTCCTATACACTGGTGGAGGAGTCAGGGATCAGGTCATTTACAATACACTGGTGGAGGAATCAGGAGTCATGTCATCTACTATACTATTGATTTTCCACCAGTGTGCCGCGGCACACTAGTGTGCCGCGACACATGGGTCGGTGTGCCGCGGGGAAAGTTCCCCAAACTATGGTGCGCCCTGTGTTTTGTTCAGGGCCGTTCCTAGGGGCGGGCAGGGCTTTGCGGGTCGCCTGGGGCGCCGAGGCTCCGCCTCACCCGGGGGGGGCGCCGAGGCCGCCCTGCCCGCCCGGAGGAGCGCCCCTGACTCTGCGCGACTGTTTTATAACAGCCGCGCAGAGCCAGCAGCTGCGGGGAGAGGCCCGGGACGGATCTTTCCCTGTCCTGACTCCCCCCCTGTATCAGCGCACAGGGGGCGCACAGCTTTCACCGAGCCCCTGTGACGCTCGAAACTCTCGGCTGGCACTCTGCCGTCGAGGAATCCCTGGGAGCTGCGTGCAGCGTAAGCACGTGATGACGTCACACACCCCTTACAACCCGCTCTGCAGCTCCCGGAGCGTGACGCGTGGACCCAGGTGAGTAATCTTTTGTTATTTTATAATTACTTACAGGGGGCATCACTGGCTACATGAGGGCACACTGGCTACAAGGGGGCACACTGGCTACAATAGGGGCATCCTGGCTACAAGGGGGGCACACTGGCTACAAGGGGGCACACTGGCTACAAGAGGGCACACTGGCTACAAGGGGGGCACACTGGCTACAATGGGGCATCCTGGCTACAAGGGGGCACATGGCTACAAGGGGGGGCGTCCTGGCTTCAAGGGGGGCACACTGACTACAAGAGGGGCATCCTGGCTACAAGGGGGGCGGACAGGCTACAAGAGGGGCACCACTGGCTACAAGGGAGCCACACTGGCTCCAAGGGGGGCCACACTGGCTACAAGAGGGGCGTCCTGGCTACAAGGGGGCCCACTGGCTACAAGAGGGGCATCCTGGCTACAAGGAGGTGCACACTGGCTAATATGGGGACACACTGGCCAAGGGGCACACTGGCTACAAGGGGGGCACACTGGGTTTCAAAGGGGCACACTGGCTACAAGGGGCACAGTGGCTTTCAATGGGGGCACCCTGGCTCCACTGGGGGCATCACTGGCTACAAGGGGGGCACACTGGCTACAAGGGGGGCACACTGGTTACAAAGGGCTTTCCTGGCTACAATGAGGGCACACTGGCTACAAGGGGGCACACTGGACAATGGGGGCATCACTGGCTACAATGGGGGCCACACTGGCTTACAAGGGGGGCACACTGGCACAAGAGGGCGTCCTGGCTACAAGGGGGCACACTGGCTACAAGAGGGGCATCCTGGCTAAAGGGGGGCACACTGGCTACAGGGGGGACACACTGGCTACAAGGGGCACACTGGTACAAGGGGGAAACACGGTTAAAAAGGGGGCAAACTGGCTAAAAGGGGGACACACTGGCTGCAATGGGGGCACACTGGCTACAAGGGGGGCATCATTGGCTACAAGGGGGCAAAACAGGCTACAAGGGGGGCACACTGGTTACAAGGGGCACACTGGCTACAATGGGGGCATCACTGGCTACAATGGGCAACACAGGCAAAAATGGGGCACACTGGTTACAAAGGGCATCCTGGCTACAATGAGGGCACACTGGCTTCAAGGGGCACCTGGCTACAATGGGGCACGGGCTACAATGGGGGCATCACTGGCTACAAGGGGGGCAAACTGGCTACAAGGGGGGCATCACTGGCTAAAAGGGGGGGGAAATCACTGGCTACAGGGGGGCATCACTGGTTTACAATGGAGGCACTTTGGGCTACAGGGTGGGCCCATCTCTGGCTAGAATCGATATTATTAACTATATGTATAATATGTACTTTTTTAGTGTCTTTTGTGCCATTTTGGTTGGTGGTGTGCCCCGGGATTTTTTAGGTGTAAAAGTGTGCCGCGTCTCAAAAAAGGTTGAAAATCACTGTACTATACAATGGTGGAGGAGTCAGGATCATGTCATCTACTATTCACTGGTGGAGGAGTCAGGGGTCATGTCATCTACTATACATTGTCGGAGGAGTCAGGGTTCCTGTCACCTCCTATACACTGGTGGAGGAGTCAGGGGTCATGTCATCTACTATACACGGGTGGTGGAGTCAGGGGTCATTTCATCTACTATACACTGGAGGAGGGGTCATGGGTTATCATCTACTATACACTTGTGGAGCAGTCAGGGGTCATGTCATCTACTATACACTGGTGGAGGAGTCAGGGACATGTCATCTACTATACACTTGTGGAGGAGTCAGGGGTCATGTCATCTAGTATACACTGGTGGAGGAGTCAGGGGTCATCTACTATACGATGGTGGAGTCAGGGGTCATGTCTTCTACTATACACTGGTGGAGGACTCAGGAGTCCGGTCATCTACTATAGACTTGTGGAGGAGTCAGGGGTCATGTCATCTACTATACACTGGTGGTTGAGTCAGGAGTCATGTCATCTACTATACACTGGTGGAGGAGTCAGGGTCATGTCATCTACTATACACTGGTGGAGGAGTCAGGGGTCATGTCATCTACTATACACTGGTGGAGGAGTCAGGGTCATGTCATCTACTATAAACTGATGGAGGAGTCAGGGTCATGTCATCTACTATACAATGGTGGAGGAGTCAGGGGTCATGTCATCTACTATACAATGGTGGAGGAGTCAGGGGTCATGTCATCTACTATACACTGGTGGAGGAGTCAGGGTCATGTCATCTACTATACACTGGTGGAGGAGTCAGTGGTCATGTCATCTACTATACACAGGGGAGTGTAGGGTCATCATCTACTATACACTGGTGTATGGTTCGGGTCATGTAAATTACTATTTACTGTTGGAGAGTCAGGGTCATGTCATCTACTATACACTGGTGGAGGCGTCAGGGGTCATGTCATCTACTATACACTGGTGGAGGACTCAGTGGTCATGTCATCTACTATACACTGATGGAGGAGTCAGTGGTCCTGTCATCTACTATACACAGGTGGAGGTGTCAGGGGTCATCATCTACAATACCCTGCTGGAGGAGTCAGGGGACATGTCATCTACTATACACTGGTGGAGGAGTCAGGGGTCATGTCATCTAGTATACACTGGTGGAGGAGTCAGGGGTCATCTACTATACGCTGGTGGAGTCAGGGGTCATGTCTTCTACTATACACTGGTGGAGGAATCAGGAGTCAGGTCATCTACTATAGACTTGTGGAGGAGTCAGGGGTCATGTCATCTACTATACACTGGTGGTAGAGTCAGGAGTCATGTCATCTACTATACACTGGTGGAGGAGTCAGGGTCATGTCATCTACTATACACTGGTGGAGGAGTCAGGGGTCATGTCATCTACTATACACTGGTGGAGGAGTCAGGGGTCATGTCATCTACTATGCAATGGTGGAGGAGTCAGGGTCATGTCATCTACTATACAATGGTGGTGGAATCAGGAGTCATGTCATCTACAAATACAAGGGGTGAGGAGTCAGGAGTCATGTTATCTACTATACACTGGTGGAGGAGTCAGGGTTTTGTTATCTACTATACACTGGTGGAGGAGTCAGGGGTCATGTCATCTACTATACACTGGTGGAGGAGTCAGGGGTCATGTCATCTATTATACAAGGGTGGAGGAGTCAGGGGTCATGTTATCTACTAAAACACGGTGGAAGGAGTCAGGGGTCATGTCATCTACTATACAATGGTGGAGGAGTCAGGGTCATGTCATCTACTATACAATGGTGGAGGAATCAGGAGTCATGTCATCTACTATACAATGGTGGAGGAGTCAGGGGTCATGTCATCTACTATACACTGGTGGAGCAGTCAGGGTCATGTCATCTACTATACCCTGTTGGAGGAGTCAGTGGTCCTGTCATCTACTATACACAGGTGGAGGTGTCAGGGGTCATCATCTACTATACACTGGTGTATGGTTCAGGGGTCATGTCATCTACTATATACTGTTGGAGGAGTCAGGGTCATGTCATCTACTCTTCACTGGTGGAGGAGTCAGGGGTCATGTCATCTACTATACACTGGTGGAGGAGTCAGTGGTCATGTCATCTACTATACACTGCTGGAGGAGTCAGTGGTCATGTCATCTACTATACCCCGGTGGAGGTGTCAGGGGTCATCATCTACTATACACTGGTGGAGGAGTCAGGGGTCATGTTATCTATTTTTCACTGGTGGAGGAGTCAGGGTCATGTCTTCTCCACTGGTGGAGGAGTCACTGGTGGAGGAGTCACCATAAATGCTTCTTTAGGGATTTCCACGTAATGTATTGCCCTTTTTGCAGTAGTGTGCCCCTGACAGTGGTGTGCGTGTGTACATGTATATATATATATATATAATTTTATATATATATATATTATAATATATATATATATTATATTATATATTTTATATATATTATATGTGTGTGTGTGTGCCGCAGCCTGCCAGTGGCCCCCAGGTTGGCATATGTTTTTTCATAAGTGTTTTTGTGCAGAACCATACGTTATATTTGGTGTATATGATTTTAACCTATATGAGGAGGAAAGGGTGCCTCCATTTTGTTTTCTGCACCTGCCACTCTACAAGCTGCCCATAAGAGGTGCAACTTGCAGGTTGGGTTTTTTTATTTATTTTTTTTCTCTATGGATAAAGGAGGTCAGTTGACCCAGGAGAGGCCTGGAGGCTCTATTGAGGGTAAAAGAATAGTGTAGGACTGCCCTATTTGAGATTTACGTTGAAAGTCGCGGGCAGCATAAACATCTTTTGATCAAATTATGTAAACCGAGAATCTCAAAGTTTTTTCATGTTATCTACTATACACTGGTGGAGGAGTCAGGGTCATGTCATCTACTATACACTGGTGGAGGAGTCAGGGGTCATGTCATCTACTATACACTGGTGGAGGAGTCACGATCATGTCATCTACTATATACTGCTGGAGGAGCCAGGGTTTTGTTATCTTCTATACAATTTTGGAGGAGTCAGGGGTCATGTTATCTACTATACACTGGTGGAGGAGTCAGGGGTCATGTCATCTACTATACACTGGTGGACGTCAGGGGTCATGTCATCTACTATACACTGGTGGAGGAGTCAGGGTCATGTCATCTACTATACACTGGTGGAGGAGTCAGGGGTCATGTCATCTACTATACACTGGTGGAGGAGTCAGGGGTCATGTCATCTACTATACACTGGTGGAGGAGTTAGGGGTCAGGTCATCTACTATACACTGGTGGAGGAGTCAGGGGTCATGTCATCTACTATACACTGGTGGAGGAGTCAGGGGTCAACTACTATACACTGGTGGAGGAGTCAGGGATCATGTCATCTAGTATACACTGGTGGAGGAGTCAGGAGTCAAAACATCTACTGTACACTGGTGGAGGAGTCAGGGGTCATGTCATCTACTTTACACTGGTGGAGGAGTCAGGAGTCATGTCATCTACTATACACTGGTGGAGGAGTCAGGGGTCATGTCATCTACTATACACTGGTGGAGGAGTCAGAGGTCATGTCATCTACTATACACTGGTGGAGGAGTCAGGGGTCATGTCATCTACTATACAATGGTGGAGGAATCAGGAGTCATGATATCTACTATACAATGGTGAAGGAGTCAGGATCATGTCATCTACTATTCACTGGTGGAGGAGTCAGGGGTCATGTCATCTACTATACACTGGCGGAGGTGTCAGGGTCATGTCATCTACTATACAAGGGTGTTGGAGTCAGGGGTCATTTCATCTACTATACAATGGTGGAGGAGTCATGGGTTATCATCTACTATACACTGGTGGAGCAGTCAGGGGTCATGTCATCTACTATACACGGGTGGAGGAGTCAGTGGTCATGTTATGTACTATACACTGGTGGAGGAGTTAGGGGGTAATCTACTATACACTGGTGGAGGAGTCAGGGGACATGTCATCTACTATACACTTGTGGAGGAGTCAGGGGTCATGTCATCTACTATACGCTGGTGGAGGAGTTAGGGGTCATCTACTATACGCTGGTGGAGGAGTCAGGGGTCATGTCTTCTACTGTACACGGGTGGAGGACTCAGGAGTCACGTCGTCTACTATAGACTTGTGGAGGAGTCAGGGGTCATGTCATCTACTATACACTGGTGGAGGAGTCATGTCATCTACTATACACTGGTGGAGGAGTCAGGGTCATGTCATCTACTATACAATGGTGGAGGAGTCAGGGGTCATGTCATCTACTATACAATGGTGGAGGAGTCAGGGGTCATGTCATCTACTATACACTGGTGGAGGAGTCAGGAGTCATGTCATCTACTATACAATAATGGAGGAATCAGGAGTCCTGTTTATCTACTATACAATGGTGGGGAGTCAGGGGACATGTTCATCTAAATCACACTTGTGGAGAATTCCCGGGTCATGTTTTCTACTATACACTGGTGGAGGAGTCAGGGTCATGTCATCTACTATACACTGGTGGAGGAGTCAGGGGTCATTTCTTCTACTATACACTGGTGGAGGAGTCAGGGTCATGTCATCTACTATACACTGGTGGAGGAGTCAGGGGTCATGTCATCTACTATACACTGGTGGAGGAGTCAGGGGTCATGTCATCTACTATACACTGGTGGAGGAGTCAGGGGTCATGTCATCTACTATACACTGGTGGAGGAGTTAGGAGTCATCTACTATACGCTGGTGGAGGAGTCAGGGGTCATGTCTTCTACTATACACTGGTGGAGGAGTCAGGGTCATGTCATCTACTATACAATGGTTGAGGAGTCAGGGGTCATGTCATCTACCATACCCTGGTGGTGGTGTCAGGGGACATGTCATCTTCTATACACTGGTGGAGGAGTCAGGGGTCATGTCATCTACTATACAATGGTGGAGGAGTCAGGGGACATGTCATCTACTCTACACTGGTGGGGGAGTCAGGGTCATGTCATCTAATATACACTGGTGGAGAGCCAGGGTCATCTCATCTACTATACACTGGTGGAGGAGTCAGGGGTCATATGAACTACTATACACTGGTGGAGGAGTCAGGTCAAAGTCATCTACTATACACTGGTGAGGAGTAAGGGTCAGTCATCTACTATAAAACTGGTGGGGAGTCAGGGTAATGTCATCTACTATACACTGGTGGAGGAGTCAGGGGTCATGTCATCTACTATACACTGGTGGAGGAGTCATGGGGCATGTCATCTACTATACACTGGTGGAGGAGTAAGGGTCATGTCATCTACTATACACTTTGGGAGTCAGGAGACATGTCATCTACTATACACTGGTGGAGGAGTCAGGGGTCATGTCATCTACTATACAATGGTGGAGGAGTCAAGGGATGTCATCTACTATACACTCACAATTATGTTGCTCCGTACACTCTCAGAACATAAGAGCTCACACAAGTCGGGCAAAAATATATCACATTACAATTTTGTAAATACCCGTACTCATTATACTTTAAAATATCAACTTTATTTGTACAAAATAATGAGCCACTTCACTCTTACATGTGCCAAACAGAGCATTCCTTTCAACATCATATCACCAGTAAGTACAAGTTAGATATGTTATATTTTACCTCTTGTCCTCTTGCCTGATTGACACTGTACCCTCATTAAGGGATGGATTAGTGGATATATATATAAATAGGTTCTTTTACTACTTGTATCTCCTCCCATAGACCAAATGCTATATTAATGGACAGGATATTGTTTTGTATGATGGACATACTTAATGGATTTATTATGCATTTAACCTTATAGGCACCCTTATCCATTAATCAATACAAGAGAAGGTACATATATATTTTCTTCTTGGTGGCCAGAACTCTACGTGCACCTCAGATGTATCGAGTGTATTATTATCAATATTAAAGTTGGGTCACAGTGTTTTCTTGATCAATATTTTTGTTATGTTTATTTTATTATATATGTATACACAGGTGGAAGAATATTATATATTGGTCCTTTGTCGATTCTTTTCAAAATTTGATGTAAATGTTATATGTTTTTTTTTTTTTTTTTTATTAAATGTAGTTTTTGTATTTTTTATTGTTGACTTATATTCTGAATGATTATAGCCAAATCTGATAAGGTCGTGTGTGTGACCGAAAACGTTTTACGACGGATGAATTTGCTAATTATTTCTATAAATATTGATATTTTAAAGTATAATATTACGGTATTTACAATATGTAAATGTGTTTATATTTTACCGAATTGTGTGAGCTCTTATGTTCTGAGAGTGTACGGAGCCAACATGAATTAGATTGTATCGTAAATTTGTCCTGAATACACTAAGAAAATACACAATGTATTTCAATATAATGAACAGAGTGTCACGGATTCTATGCAGGAGTGACTACAAACCAATGATTTTTTACGATGTCCCCTTCTGTAATTCACGCTTTAAAAGATATGAGCGGGAAATCAGAAAGAAATATTCTCATACAATTGCATTTGTTGACCTTAGCCGAATATTGCAAAACTAGTCGGATCCCTAAGGGTCTCAGATGTAACTTACGTCCCACCTTGTTCCAAGATGATGCTTCCTACTGTGATAGGGTTTGAAAGAAATTTAAATAAGTGCCCCCAATAATATTAGGGGTTTTTGACAATCGAAAAATTACAAAAACCCTTTATGCGGGTTCTAAAAGAACGTATTACCCCATTGAAACTCAACAAAAAACCTTTTAAAAACCAAAACTGAAGGGGCTATTTTAAAAAGAAAAATCAGATAATACCTTTGAAGGAATATCCCCAAATATTTTTGAAAATAGAAAGAAAGAAAAAATTCCAAAAGGGATAAAAAAAATTATACAATCAAAGAAAATTTTGATAGAGATTTATCCTCGGGCAACTCTTCGACCAGTCACAACACAAATTTCCACTCGGGGACCCGAGTACACACCCCATTAAGGGACCCCCCCCCTTTTTTTTTAAGGGGACGGGAAAAGACAGCATACAAAAAACGGGGGGAAAAAATTTATACAGAAGGGACACGCCCAGGGGGGAACCTAAAAAATAATTTAGTGATTAACATTTCCCATTTTTTTTAAACCCCCCTTTGGGAATTAACCTTTTCTACAAGGGGGTTTTATCTTTCTGCCCCCACACCACTATTCGCCCTTTAAAAATTGAACAGGACTAAGATATTTCTCCCGGGACTTTCGTCTGAAAGCCCCTTTTTTGGCTCTAACCAGGGAATGACCCGGGGGAAGGGTTTTAAGGAACATCTGATAAAATTTCGACCCGGACCGGGGTCGGAACCAACAAAAAAAAAAAAAAACCCCTTTTTAACCCCCCCACATACATCACAGGGTGAAAGGGGTCTTCTTTTCCCAAATAGACATGATATTCCAAAAAATTCTAGGGGAACTAACAAATGAAAATTCACGATAATCTCAAAAAGGAAGAAAGAGGGGTTTTGGGTCATCCCCCAAAAAAAAAAAGATTATCTGCAAACCGCGAAAAAGGGGGGGCCATTGGTGATTAGGAAAAGCAGTTTTTTTGGAGGAAGTCCCCTAAACAGTTTTTCTGATACAACCACCTATCAGAAATAAAAGGGATCCCCTCCCTCGATTAAATCAGGATACAGGGGTACTTGATAAATATTTAATTGGGCAAAAAATTAAAATCACCAATTTATAAAATTTACAGATGAAATACCCGTTTTGGGTCCCGTCTTTTTTATTTCCCCAAAGGTACATAAGATCTTAAAAAACCACCGGGACGGCCAATTGTGAACCCACCGACTCTGTTTTAGCCCCATTGCTAAAATTTCCCTAGAAAAAAAAAATTTACACCTCTCTTTTAAAACCCTCACCTCATTCATCTTGGATACCTCACATTTTCTAAAATGTTATACAGGAGATAAAGGGCCAGACCCCATGACCCAAAAGGGAAACATTCAATGGGGTTAGCCCTGAAATACGCATTGAGCATGGGGAAGGAAATAAAGCTGCCTCAAACCCTATTGAGTAACCCCAAATTTAAAAGTATGAATAACAGGAATTCTCCCTGAAACTATTGACTACGAAATTAAACAGAGAATTATTTTTTTTGGGAAATTTATATTACAGTCAACGAAAGGGGTAGGGAAAGGGCTCAATGTTACCCCTCCATACGCAAAACGCGTTTATGAGGACTTTGGGGAGATTTTTGGGTATGCAACAGTAAAATTTCGAAAAACAGATTGTTTTGAAAAAAACTTTAAAATAAGAAAATTTTTTGCGGGGGGTGGGGGGGGCAACATTCGGGACCTTCAAAGGTTCTTGGAGCCCTAAACTCCGTTGTGTGGGGTTGAAATTTTACCGGGAATTTTGGGAATAATTTACGACTTCATTTTTTGGACACCATGGGGATTAAAGGGTTTACTTTGGCCTTTTTTTCCACTATTTTCTACCAAAACCAAATGAAAAAAAACCGTCTATTAACATAGGGAACTGTCAACCCCAAAAATATAAAAAAACATTAAACCCAAAAACGCAAATTTTTGCCGGGTTTTACGTATATTTTCCGGGCCATTGATTAAAAGGATAAACGGAGATATTTGGGGAAGTTTTTGGAGGGGTCCCTTAAACCAGAACAATTTTTTTAAGGGTGGCTGGGACTTTAAAATTCTTCAACGATCCCCCTTTGGGGTCAGTGTAGGGGAGTTTCATTCATCAGCCATATCACCCGCTGAAGAATAGGAAAACATCAATTTTATCAAAAACATGGTTTCCCTTTAAAAAGGGGCATTTCCCAGAATAAGGGGTTTTTCATCCAGTAATGATATCTCAAGACTTCCCCAAAAATATCAGGGGTTTCTTTGTAAGGGGCCCATTTGGGTTTTTCCCGATACCCTTTAAACAAACCCAAATTTTAGTAAACTGAGAAGGGGGACAATTTTTTTGCCTAAAATTTTGCCCCAAATTTTTGCCAAAATAATAAAGGCGAACATGTACAACACCCCCATACTGGGGAGGGGCAAATTTTTGTAAGAGGTTTTTTTTTAAATTGTACTCTTTGCGGTTTGTTTACCTACTGAAAATGTCCTTGGGTTGGCCTACTGGGAAAAAACAATGCAGAGGCAAAAGATAGGGTTGCATGCCCCAATTTTAAAAATAAGGGGCCCGAAAAAAATGGGTTTCTGGGAAACCCGCACATTTTGTGGAGTCTAAACAAAAAGTGGCAAAAATTTCGTTTCCACAAATTTTGAGCAAAAATAAAAGCCCCCTTTAAAAGGGGGGAAAAACAGGTTTAAATTATTAAAAAGCGTGATCCCTTTTGGGTACACCATCTTGATACTTTTTGGGACCACGGGGGCAAAAACCAGAGTGTGATTTTTACTTTCAGATGATATATCATACAAGGGGAAAACCCAGAGTGCTTTTCTTTTTTCATTATGGGGGAAAAAATATTTTGGTTATAAAAGCATGATGTAGATGTCTTTGGGCAATGATACAATTAAAGTGAAATTTTTATATAATTAAAAGTTTGTATTTAATTTAAAACTTTTAAAATTTGGTGAGGTAAATATGGATTGATAAGTTGTTCATGCACCTGGGGTGACATATTAATTCTGGCTTGTCCAAAATGTTTTTTTTATATAAGGGGGGATCTAGTGGCTTGTGATATTGGGGGTTTTTACTTATATATAAAACCCAAAATCAGAGGGGATAAATAAAAAAATTTTTTATTGAATTGGGTTATACCAAACTTAAAGTATATGGAGGCAAGAGGGTTTTTTATAATCTTTGCAAAGAATTTCAATTTCCCTTTTAAACTAAGTCCTAACGATTCTACTAATAGACTTACAAAAAATGCTTTTTTACGATCGCGGAGCACAATTTTCGCATAAACGCATCGTCACAGTAAGGGGGGATATAGTATTCCCCTTTCCCTGCATGACGCACACCCTGGGGGATGGGGGGGCCCCTTCCTTTTTAAGGACCCGATGCGGGACATCGCGGCGCAACTTCACTCTTAATTGCCATACGGGCATTCCTTTCAACATCAACACCAGTAAACAAGTTAAAAATTGTTATATTGTACCTCTTGCCCTCTTGTAAAGGGACACTGTACCCCATTGAGGAGGATTAGTGATAAATATAAATGGGTTTCTTTTATATTTGTATCCCCTCCCAAAAACCAAAAATGCTATTTTAAATGACAATATTGTTTTGTATGATGGCTACTTAATGGATTTATCATGCATTTAACTTTGGGCCCCCTTTTAATCCATCATTCAATAAAAGAAAGGAATATATATTTTTCTGGGGGCCAAACTCTTTTGCCCTCAATTATCGGTGTTTTATTACAATTTTAAAATTTGGGGGTCACAGTTTTTTCGATCAATTTTTTTGTTATTTTATTTTATTAATATGTATACCAGGGGGAGGAATATTTAATTGGGGTCCTTTGTAAATTTTTTTCATAATTTATGTAAATGTTTTTGTTTTAGTAGTTTTGTGATTTTTTTGGGGCATATTTTCTGATTTTTTTATAGCCAAAAGTCGATAAAGGGTCGGTGGACCGAAAATTTTTACGACGGATGAATTTGGTAATTATTTTGTAAAAATAAAGTTATATTTTAATATAATGAGTAGGGGTATTTACAATAGGTAATCTACTATACACTGGGGGGATCAGGGGTTATCATCTACTTTACACTGGTGGAGGGTAAGGGGTCATTTCATTACTTTCACTGGTGTGGATCGGGGTCATTCACTACTAACACTGGTGGTGGATCGGGGTCATGTCATCTACTATACACTGGTGGGGACAGGGTCATTCATCTACTATCACTGGGGGGGAGCGGGGGTATGTCATTCAACACTTGGGGGAGACAGGGCATTCTCTACTATACACTGTGGGGAGCGGGGGTCAGTCTCTATATACTCGGGTGGGATCAGGGCATGTCATCTACTATCACTTCACTTTACACTTGGATGATCAGTTCTTTTTATCTCTAGCACGGGTGGGGGAGTCGGGCGTCTGTCATCTATATACACTGGTGGGGAGTCGGGAATTGGGGGCCCCCTTGTTTCATTTACTCCAAATTAAAATCCTAAATCCTTTAAAGTTTTTCCACCTTGCTTTGGGACAGTCATTTCCAGGTTTTTCTGCAGCTAGTCAGTCTTTTGTTTTTCATTGGAAACTACCTACCCCATTGTAATTTCTGAAGAATCATTTTTTCTTTCGTAAATTTCCTTTCCCTTTCCCGCAACTTTTCAGCTCCAAACTCAGAGATAAAGGTTATTTACTGAATCCAGATTTTTAAAGTAAGTTTGAAGGAACTCACCCCTTTTTTGGGTGAAAAATATCTTTCCCTTCATTATCTCTCCAAACAGTGTGGTTAAATAATACCGACCCCAAGAATCCCCCCCTTGCCCTTCCTTACCAATTTTCCCTTCAGAGTAAACTTAGTTTGAACTTTAAATTTACAGCGTATCTTTTTAATTAGAGGGACAATTTTTCCTTGCATTTTTTTACTGGTCATTTGGGAAAAAATCCTATTGTGGTTACAGTGAATTCTTGTTGTAACTGTTGTGGGGACTCTAAATTGTTGTTATAAGTTTTGTGTTCCTTCTTTGTCGACTAAGTTAAAGTCGTTTTTATTTTTCTTGCTTGTTATGTTAATTAAACTCCTATAAAAACCTAAAGCTTAAAAAAACAATTTTGGGGATCAGGGTCAATCATTTATACACTTTGGGGCATCAAGGAAACGTCATCTACATACATGGGGAGCAGTCAGGGCATGTATTTACTATACACTGTGAGCATCGGGGTCATGTACTACTTACACTGGTGGGCATCAGGATCATGTACACTATACACTGTGAGGATCATTAAGTCACACTATACACTGGTGCGATCAGGGCAGTCATCACATACCTGGGGGAGGGGCCAGGGTCATTCATCTCTAACACGGGGGAAGTCGGGGGCAGTCTCACTATACACTGGGGAGGGTCATTATCATCTGCTATACACTGGGGGAGGGTCAGGGGATGTCATCTACATCATAATGGGGGGATCATGGGCTGTCTCTACTTACACGGGTGGGGGATCAGGGGGCATGTCCTCTACTATTCACTGCGGAGGGTCAGGGGCGTCATCTACTATAAACGGGGGAGGGGTCATGGGTCATGCTCTACTATACATGGGGGAGGGGTCAGGGGGCATGTCATCTCTAACCTGGGAGGGGTAGGGGGGTTTATCTAAAAACATGGTGGAGGAGTCAGGGGCATCATTGTATAATTGGGGAGTCAGGGGCATGTCACACTTACATTTAAAGGAGGATCAGTGCAGTCATCTACTATACACGGGGGGAGAGTCAGGGGTCCTTACTACAGCTGGGGGGAACAGTCTATCTACTAAACGGGGGGGATCTGGTAAATTTATCTGCTATACCTGGTGGAGGGGTCAGGGGACGCACTACTTACCTGGGGGAGGGTCGGGTCATTATCTACTATACACTGGGGAAAGTAGCGGTCATGTCACACTATACACTGGGGGAGGGGTCAGGGATGTCATTACTATACACGGGAGGGGTCAGGGTCATTCTTCTACTATACACCGTGGGGAGTAGGGTATGTCTTTACATACACTGGTTTGGGGGGTTTGGGTTACATTATATACCTGGTGAGGATCAGTGGGCATGTCATCACTATAACGGTAAATTTGGGGTATTTACTTACGCGGGGGGGGTCAGGGGGCATGTCTTCTACTATCATGGTGGGGGAGTCAGGGGTGTCATCTACTATCAATCGGAGACCAGGGGGCATATACTAATTACACTGGTGGAGGGGTCAGGGTCATGTCATTACTATTCACTGGGGGAGGAGTCAGGGGGCAGTCATCTACTATCATGGGGGAGGGGTCAGGTCTGTCATTCTAACAATGCGGAGAATCAGGGGTCATACACTAAAATTTCACTGGGGGAGGAGTCAGGGGGCATGTCATCTAATTCATGGGGGAGGATCGGGGGATGTCATCTACTAACACTGGTGGGGATAGGGGGTTTTTATCTACATACACTGGTGGGGGAGTCAGGGGGCAGCTCTACTATCACTTTGGGGGATCAGGGGGGATTTCTACAAATACTGGTGGGGGATCAGGGTCAGTCATCACTATACACGGGGAGAAGTCAGGGGGCATGTACTCTACTATACAGTGGTGGGGGGATCAGAGGGCTGTCATCTACTATAAACGGTGGGGGACCAGGGGGGAAGTTAACTCTATACACTGTGGGGGGTGAGGGGTCATGTCATCTACTATACCTGGGGGAAGTCGGGGCATTCATCTACTATACACTGGGGGGAGGGTTCAGGGGGTTTTGTCATCTACTATCACTGGGGGGGAGTCAGGGGTCATTTCATCAATACCTGGGGGGGATCAGGGGTCATTTCCTCTACTATACATGGGGGAGGGTCAAACTTTATCTACTATATACTGTGGGGGGAGTCAGGGGTTTTATCTACAACACTGGGGGAGCAGTCGGGGGCATTCATCTCATACACTTAGGGGTCAGGGTTTGTCATTACAACACTGGGGATGTTTTTAGGGTTTTATGTATCCACTATACACTGGGGGAGGAGTTTGGGGGGATGTCCCTCTACTATAACTGGGGGAAAGTTTGGGGGAAGTCATCTATAACACTGGGGGGAAAGTTAGGGGGAAAGTCATTACTATACACTTTTGGAATTTTGGGACATTCTTATATTTTGCATTTGGGGGTGTTTTATATTTAGTAAAATCCCACCTTTAAATTTGGGCATCTTTGTCAGGGGTATTTTGTAGGGAAAAACGTTCTTCCAGAGATTTTACCCGACAAGGGGGGCCCCACCTCACCCAAAATTTAAGGCAAACTCCCCGTGGAGCAGCACCCATTCCCAACCCAAGTCTCCCCTGAGGTGCACACAAACAAAGCCCCAAAAAGAGCCAGAACATTCTATATTAAAAAACGCCTGGAACTGAGGGCAAAATCATCTACACTCCCCAAATTTTCAGCAAACCACCGTGAATTCCCTCAAAGTATGTATCTGTCTTTTTCTAAACCCAAATACAGAGGAGATCGCGTCACAAGAAAGGCAATATAAAAGTGGTCGAAAATCAAGAACATCAATCTTCCGGAGATTCCCAAACCACTGGAAATCTCTTATTTACGTCTTTGAGAAAACCCACTATGGGGTCAAGATTTTAAATTTAAACCCCACAAAACAATTGCCCTTTCCCCCCTTTTCCCATCAATGGTGGAGGATTTGCCCTTTGATGATTGTGTTTCAAGGGGGCCCTATTGTCACATCACAGGGGATAAAGTGCCCAATGAAACAATCAAAAAGGCTTAGGTGGGCCTTGAAAACCTTTACCCAAATTTTACCTATGAGACAAAAACAAAATAAAACATAAATCCCCGATAATGCCTTATCGCCCCCACTTTCCCAATTTTTTATTTTTACTGTCGCACCCTCCAGAAAGGGCCTTTTTTGACCTGCACCCATCTCCCACCAAATTACTTCCTGACTTGCGCCCTCTCCAGGAAAGGGCCTTCCTACTTTTAAAACTTCAGAACATCAGAGAAGGACCTCCCCACCTCTCCTTCCGGCCCCATAGAAGGACCAACCTGACCTCCCCACTCCAGACCTCCAGAAAAGGATTCCTTTTCTCCCCCCATCAAGAAGGACATTTCCCACCCGCACCCCTATCAAAATGAATTCCTGACCTGCACCCATCTCCGCAGTCTGCATAGAAGGACCTTCCTGCCCCCATCTAATCAAGCATTTCATGATCCCCCCCACTCCCTGCTGATGCCCTTTAACCAAGTGGAAGGTAACAAACCACAAAAACATAAGACATTGATCCCCCCTCACATCCTGAAAACCTGATCTTATGAAGGGCCCCAAACTTCTGTGCTCTGGGGATAGTCCCATCTGATTCTGCTTTGTGACCCTGATCCTATAATAAAAGCTTGTGCTGCATCAGATGTTTGTCACTTGTTGTGATGGATCAGATGTGGGGACAGAGGTCAAGGCATCTCAGGTACTTGGAGATTTGGTCCACGGGGTAAGAAGCAGAATATATGTGTAGTTATATTTTTGCACTGTGTATTGTGCATGGAAATGTCTGCTCATGTGTATAGGTGTGTGTAGCTATATGTGTACATAGTATATTGTGTGTGGTGGAATGTCTGCTCATGTGTATAGGTGTGTGTAAACTATATTGTACATAGTATATTGTGTGTGGGATGTCTGCTCATGTGTATAGGTGTGTAGCTATATGTGTACATAGTATATTTTGTGTTGAATGTTGCTCATGTGGGATAGGTGTGTGTAGCTATATGTGTACATAGTGTATTGTGTGGGAATGTCTGCTCATGTGTATAGGTGTGTGTAGCTATATGTGTACATAGTGTATTGTGTGTGGGATGTCTGCTCATGTGTATAGGTGTGTGTAGCTATATGTGTACATAGTGTATTGTGTGTGGGATGTCTGCTCATGTGTATAGGTGTGTGTAGCTATATGTGTACATAGTGTATTGTGTGTGGGAATGTCTGCTCATGTGTATAGGTGTGTGTAGCTATATGTGTACATAGTGTATTGTGTGTGTGGGAATGTCTGCTCATGTGTATAGGTGTGTGTAGCTATATGTGTACATAGTGTATTGTGTGTGTGGAATGTCTGCTCATGTGTATAGGTGTGTGTAGCTATATGTGTACATAGTGTATTGTGTGTGGGATGTCTGCTCATGTGTATAGGTGTGTGTAGCTATATGTGTACATAGTGTATTGTGTGTGTGGGAATGTCTGCTCATGTGTACATAGTGTACATAGTGTATTGTGTGTGGGAATGTCTGCTCATGTGTATAGGTGTGTGTAGCTATATGTGTACATAGTGTATTGTGTGTGGGAATGTCTGCTCATGTGTATAGGTGTGTGTAGCTATATGTGTACATAGTGTATTGTGTGTGGAATGTCTGCTCATGTGTATAGGTGTGTGTAGCTATATGTGTACATAGTGTATTGTGTGTGGAATGTCTGCTCATGTGTATAGGTGTGTAGCTATATGTGTACATAGTGTATTGTGTGGGATGTCTGCTCATGTGTATAGGTGTGTGTAGCTATATGTGTACATAGTGTATTGTGTGTGTGGGATGTCTGCTCATGTGTATAGGTGTTTAGCTATATGTGTACATAGTGTATTGTGTGAGGGATGTCTGCTCATGTGTACAGGTGTGTGTAGCGGGCTATATGTGTACATAGTATATTGTGTGTGGAATGTCTGCTCATGTGTATAGGTGTGTGTAGCTATATGTGTACATAGTGTATTGTGTCTGGGATGTCTGCTCATGTGTATAGGGGTGTGTAGCTATATGTGTACATAGTGTATTGTGTGTGGAATGTCCCGCTCTGTTAGGTGTGTGTAGCTATAAAATTGTACATAGTATATTGTGTGGAGTGTCTGCTCATGTGTATATGTGTGTGTAGCTATATGTGTACATAGTTATTGTGTGTGGGATGTCTGCCCCATGTGTACAGGTTGTTTTTGTAGCTATAGTGTACATAGTGTATTGTGTGTGACTGTCTGCTCATGTGTATAGGTGTGTGTAGCTATATGTGTACATAGTATATTGTGTGTAGAATGTCTGCTCATCTGTATAGGTGTGTGTAGCTATATGTGTACATAGTATATTGTGTGTGGGATGTCTGCTCATGTGTATAGGTGTGTGTAGCTATATGTGTACATAGTGTATTGTGTGTGTGGGATGTCTGCTCATGTGTATAGGTGTGTGTAGCTATATGTGTACATAGTATATTGTGTGTGGAATGTCTGCTCATGTGTATAGGTGTGTGTAGCTATATGTGTACATAGTGTATTGTGTGTGGGAATGTCTGCTCATGTGTATAGGTGTGTGTAGCTATATGTGTACATAGTGTATTGTGTGGGATGTCTGCTCATGTGTATAGGTGTGTGTAGCTATATGTGTACATAGTATATTGTGTGTAGAATGTCTGCTCATGTGTATAGGTGTGTGTAGCTATATCTGTACATAGTGTATTGTGTGTGGGATGTCTGCTCATGTGTATAGGTGTGTGTATCTATATGTGTAAATAGTGGGATTGTGTGTGGGATGTCTGCTCATGTGTATAGGTGTGTAGCTATATGTGTACATAGTATATTGTGTGTGTGGGATGTCTGCTCATGTGTATAGGTGTGTGTAGCTATATGTGTACATAGTGTATTGTGTGTGGGATGTCTGCTCATGTGTATAGGTGTGTGTAGCTATATGTGTACATAGTGTATTGTGTGTGGAATGTCTGCTCATGTGTATAGGTGTGTGTAGCTATATGTGTACATAGTATATTGTGTGTGTGTGGGATGTCTGCTCATGTGTATAGGTGTGTGTAGCTATATGTGTACATAGTGTATTGTGTGTGGAATGTCTGCTCATGTGTATAGGTGTGTGTAGCTATATGTGTACATAGTGTATTGTGTGGGATGTCTGCTCATGTATATAGGTGTGTGTAGCTATATGTGTACATAGTGTATTGTGTGTGGAATGTCTGCTCATGTGTATAGGTGTGTGTAGCTATATGTGTACATAGTGTATTGTGTGTGTGGGATGTCTGCTCATGTGTATAGGTGTGTGTAGCTATATGTGTACATAGTGTATTGTGTGGGATGTCTGCTCATGTGTATAGGTGTGTGTAGCTATGTGTACATAGTGTATTGTGTGTGGGATGTCTGCTCATGTGTATAGGTGTGTGTAGCTATATGTGTACATAGTGTATTGTGTGTGTGGAATGTCTGCTCATGTGTATAGGTGTGTGTAGCTATATGTGTACATAGTGTATTGTGTGTGGGAATGTCTGCTCATGTGTATAGGTGTGTGTAGCTATATGTGTACATAGTAAAATTGTTTTGTGGAATGCTGCTCAGTGTATGGTTTTGTGTAGCTAAAATGTGTACATAGTGTATTGTGTGTGTGGGATGTCTGCTCATGTGTATAGGTGTGTGTAGCTATATGTGTACATAGTGTATTGTGTGTGTGGGATGTCTGCTCATGTGTATAGGTGTGTGTAGCTATATGTGTACATAGTGTAAATATGTCTGTAAATACGTCCAGAAGTAAGCCCTGGGAACATAGAAATCCGGCTTGGAGAACCACAGGTCCCAGCCAGACCTGTGCTTTGCTGGCTCTTGCTGTACATACAAAATAGAATAGAATGTGAATGAAGAAAAAATACATCTTAATTTTTTTTTTTTTTAAAAGAACCAAAATTAACATCTGTTCAACATCCGCATCGGCTTATTTAATGTACTTTATTTTAATTCTATTTTTAAATTTCCAATCCACACAATCTGGGCATTCAAACACTTCAAGCCAGACTTGTAGGGTTTCGTTAAAAAAAAGCTTTGGGGGGGTGTCCTCCCATGTGGGGTTTTCGGCGTGTCCACGGGAGCTCCGTCCCGGGCAGCCGAATTTAGCCTGTTCCAGCCTGCATCATGGGCAGCAGGAGGGCAAAGAGAGCGTCCAAAACCCTAAGGAACTCCGGGGGGGAAATTCCCATCTTAATTTTTTTGCGCCCCCCTCGGAACCGCGGAGGGCTCACAAAGTTCCCGCGCCTGGGACGCAGGGCGCCCTCTTGCCCCCCCTCCTCAGCCCGAAGGAAAAAGGCGCCCCAAACCCAAATAAAAAACGCTGACACCGGGGAGCCCCGGGTTTACAGCCCCAGCTACGAAACCCGGACCTGCCAGACCGACAATCTGCCCCGGGCTACAGCGGCCATCCCCGCAACGTCAGAAGTCCGAGACGGGGGCGGCTTCTGCCGCCATACAACTCACAGCGGAGATGGAGTGTGACACAGAGAGCGCCGGGAAAACCCCCCGCAGTGATCACGCCCCGACTCTGCCCCCGAAATACAAGGTGGGTATGGGCAGGACGATCCCAACTCATTTGAATGAGAGCCCCAACGCAATGCCCCCGACACCCCCATAAGCAGCGGCCCTCGAGTGTAAAAATGGGGGCAGCCGCCCTGTTCTTCCCCCCCCCCAGCAGAAATTTATTTAACCTCGTGCTGGACTCCACCCCTAACTGGGGGCAGGGATGGGCCGGAGGCAGACACCCCGCTCTCTTCCCCCCTTTTTGCGAGGCAGCAGACCCCCGTTTGCCCCAGGACCCTCACAGTAGGGCCCCTCCAGCTTTTCAGCGGCCCCCGCAAAGGCCCCAATCCTCCCCCGGGAGATATGCCCAAGATGTGCACCATCCCCCCTTTGGTCCCCGGTGGTCACAGGGGAAGGCCCCGGATAACCCGCCCCCTCTTCAAATACACCTACACCTGCTCCCGAGGAGTCAAAAGGGCCCCATGGGGCCCGAAACACCCAAAAGACTGCCCAAGACCTCACCTTTCTAAGCCGGGGTGTGTAGCCCTCCTCACCGCTTCTCACAGCCCCAAGCGGCACTAAAGGGGCCCTTTGGTGGCGCTCCACCCCCGGAATTTGTCCCCCTGGGAAAGGAAGCCCTCCACCCAAAGGGGCCAGCCCCTTTCTACCCGGGACTCCCACTTGCGGGCCCCGAATTGCCCCCCCGTTTCTCCCTTCAAAAACCGCCCCCCTTTCCCCCTCCAGTTGAGGCCCGATCCATACCCCTTGTGCTCCAACTGGATTTCCCCGGGTGTTCTTTCACTGATTCCCCCCCCAAAATTCGACATGAAACAATGGCCCTTGACCTTCAACAGACCTGGAGGAGAGACTGGCCCCGTTTCGTTGACGCCCTTTTGCACTGCAAGACAAGGTCCAAAAATTGGGGGAAGAACGGGCTCCCCACTAAACCACGGTTTTTCTCTGAAATCTTCTATTAAAAAACAACAGAACCGTTTACTCACCTCGTTAGTCACATGGCCGATAAAAAAACCGCAGTAGAAAAAACCCAACACAGAGTACGCGGTTTTCCCTGAAATGATCAAGAGGGCCCCAGAATTGATCCCCCACTTTTTCAAAGGTTTTTAAAACTACATTCTTGGAAACCCCCGAGGGGACAATCTTTTGCCTTTGACCGAGCTCACAAGGGCCCCCGGCCCCCCAAAGTCAAGACTTCCGGGCGGCCTAGAGACTTTTTTTGTCTTTATTCTTTCATTTTACCCTGAAAAAAATTTTAATGCGAAAACCCGCTTCATGAAAAGGGTGTCCCTTGGGGGGATGACTTTGAGTCTTTTTCCAACCCTTTGAGGAAAAACTCCCCCAATGCGCTCCCCCGGGCAAGCGTTGCTGTCCCCTTCCCCAAGCAAGAATTTTTCCATACAAGGGGAGGGGTTTCCCCATTTTCTATTCAGGTTCGTAAAAAAGGGCCCAAACTTTTTTATTTTCCGATCGTTTGGGGGGATTTCGGGGCTTTTTTTTAAACCTTGGACCTTCCTGAAGTGTCTCTATTTGGGACGGCATGGGGGCCACTGCTGGGGGGCGCTCCCCCCCAAAATTTTGCCCCTCTCCAGGGTCGCCCCCTCATCTTCTTCATCCACAGGCCCCAAAAACCGAAAACGGTTTTCGACAAAGTTGATTCCCGGAGCCCTCCCCCCCCAAAGAGCCACCCCCATCGTGACCCCTGGGATCTTTTTTTTCAGATAGGTCCCCAACCAAAGGGTGGCAAAATGTTATTTTTCGTGTTTTATTTTGCCTTTTTGCTCTCCCTTTGTAAAAAGCTGTTACCCCCCCAGCCGCAGGGTTTTCTTTGATGAGGTCAGGGGTTTTTTCCCCTCCTCCCCCCCCACTTCTTTGTGTGGGGGCCCCCCCTCTTTCCCCCTTTTTTTTTTTTTTTTCCCCCCTTCCCCCTTTTTCCCTTTTCTATTCCCCTTTTCCCCCACCCCCCCCTCCTAAAAAATGTCACCATAACTTTTAATTGTGTAGGGTTTTTTGCGGGCTATGGTGGGGTGGGGTTTTGGTATCTTTTTTGCGCGTATGTTTTGTTTTAAACATGGTTTAACTCCATGCACACGGTTGGTGTTGTGGCCCCAACCTTTGTTTGGAATGGCCCGCCACTCCAACTTTTTCAGTTGAGACTTACACCCCCTGGGAACTTTCCTGGAATTTGAAATCTCTTTTCCATGCTTTTGTTGCCCTTTTAGCACTTGCTCGCCCCAAGACTTAGTAGTTTCCCCCCTTACATTGGGGGCCTTTTGGAATTTTGTTACTTCTGACAAATTCTAATTTTTTGGGCCCCTGATTTTTTTGGGCCCTTTTCCCTTTTTAATGTTGTGGTTATATTTTATCCACTGTGCTTTTCCCCCGGGTTTGACCTCCACCCTTTCCCCTGGTTTTTCCTTCTTGGGGGAAACCCCCGCGGGAACTTTTCTTATTGCTCCCAAATGGCTAACCCCCGTGTGTTCCCTCAAGGGAAGGGGTTTCCCAATTTTCCCGAAAAAGCCTCTAAATCCTCTAGGGCCCTTTTCATAAGCAAGGGTTTCCCATATTGTTTGTACCCAAAGAGCCCCACTTGTTAGTTTCCCCCACATCCAACCTTTCAAAACAGATACTTCCCTGTCTGGTACCACAGAAAGAAACCCCTCTCCTAAAACGAAAGGGGTGGGTTAAATTTTCCCTTCCATAAATACTTGGGGGCCCAAAATTTTGGAAGTTACCCTAAAATAAAAAAGGGGCCAGACTCTCTTTTTAAAAGGGAAATACCCAAAGGCCACTTTTTCCAAGATCCCAATAAAAAACGCCCAAACACGGGGAAAAACTACCCGTTCTTCTCTAACCCCTTTGGGATCTTTATGATTTTTTGCCCAGGGTCAGATTATCATGTGGGGGGATTTTAAACCCCTCCCCCTTTTAACCCCTTGCTGGGTTTACTTCCATTTGGACTTTCCTCACCCCCCTTTGGGCGAAACCGCTAAACAGGATCCAAAAAATGCTCCATAATTTTCAATTTGGGGTAGTTGCATGGAGTTTGCTTCATCCCGGGGAGAAGGTTTATACCTTTTTTTCTTTTCCCACATGGTTTTTTATAGTCTTTTGGGATAATTCCCCCAAACAACACTCACTTTTAAAACTCATTTTCCCCCGCACCTCAATCGGAAGTATATTGCACTCTGAACTTTGCCCAGTACATTGCGCCTTTCCGCCCTTTCGCGGCCCCCAGGGCCGAGTTTTTTCCTAAAAAAACCTAAAACGAGTCCCCCCTTTTCGGATTCCCTTTTTTCTCAGGGAAAGCTTACTACACGGAAAGGGGCTTTTCTGCCTGGAGCTTGGGGGACAAATCCTCCCCCCCTTCACAGACCCAAGGGGAGGCCCTTAAATGCATCTTGAGAGGGGTTCTCATAAAACAGGGGGGCCAAAATTGAAACGGGGAGAAATTTTCCCAAGTTTTCAGGCCCCTTTTCTGCGTTTGCACGTCTTGATCCATCCCCCAAGGCCCCTGGCTGGGGGACAGATCTTAAAGACTTAATTTCAGGGCCACATGGATTTGCCCTTTGCTGGGCAAAAAGCACCCGAGATTTCCGTCAAATCTGGGGCGGGGCCCTTTTTTTGTAGGAAACAATAACCCGGGACGTTTCCTTGGGGCCCCAGCGCCCCCGTGAGAAAGGGCTTCCCCGTTTTATTTCCCCCCTTTAAAAACCCTAAAGGGCCAATTAGTACAAAAACTGAAGAGATTCTGAGGGGTTTTCCCAAAGGGGGTATTAACTGAAATTTACAATCTTTATTTTCCCCTCGGGGAAACCCCCTTCAAGTTTAGGACGTATCTCCAAAACCCTCCAGACTACCTCTTTAAGCATGGCCCCAAACCCCCACTTTATCCCCGTCCTTGGGCCCCCTCTGGAGGAGCCCCTTTTTTTCCCCGATGAAATTAAGGAGCTATTTCTTATTTTCCCGAATGGAAAGAGCCTTGGGGCCCCCCGGGTAAACCCGGCCCTTTTTACCAAAAAAAATGAAGACCCCCTCTCCGTCCCCCTTCTTAGGGGAGTTAAAAAGTGGTGTTTTCCCCCGGGGTCTTCTTTTTATCCGGCTTTTTTTTAAAACCCTTTATTTACCGTGATCCCGAAGGACGGAAAAAGGGCCCGGCATCTGCCAAAGCTATTGACCCCTTTCCCTTTTTAACACCGACATTAAATTTTTGTAAAACTACTCCAATGGTCTAAGCCCCCAAATGGGATACCTATCCACCTCGTCAGGTCGGGTTTGTTCCTTCCAGGGAGGGGAGAGCCAAAACTTTGAAGACTTTTTTTTCTCATCACCATGTTAGGGCCTCAAAACCCCTTTCATTCTATTTTTTTTTAACGCCAAAAGGGGTTTCCCACCGGGTTAACTGGGCCCTTTATGAGGGGGTATTAAACAAATTTGGACTGGGGGGGCCACAATGTAAACAGGTATTTGCGGGTCTATTTAATTTCCCCCTGCGCAAATCCCGGGAAAAAGGCTCCTTATCCCCCCATTTTTAGATAAACAATGGTACCAACGGGGGGTCCCAAACCCCTTTGCTTTAAAATTTTTTTGTCATGGAAAAAAAAAAAACCTTTTTGCAAGCCATACGACTGGATGCTCTATTAAAGGGAAACCAGATAGCCCAAAACCCGAAAGTAAAATGCCAGCGGGTTTTTTCCCGATGACTTCTATTATATCTCTCAAGCCCTGCAGGGCTCCCCTTCCCGCAATGTCCCGGGGATTGCAGGAAATTTTTGGCCCCTCAAGCAACCATAAAGGGGAAAAATGTTTGAAAAGATGCACTAAATCTTATTCCCCGGGCCACGCCTTCCCGGGGTTGAAAAATTTCTTTTTCCCATTTTCATGGGGGGGGGAAGGGGGGAAAACTCTTTCAAACCCATTTGGGGGCAAATTTCCTGGGGAACCCCCCCCGGGGGAAAAAAATTTTAATTAACTTTTTCACCCCTACTCTCTATGTTCGAAAAGGACCCAACGAAAAGTTGGGGACTTTTCTTTGGGTTTTGGGGGAAAAAATATAAATTTAAAAAGAACGCCCCCTCCCCGCATCTCTTATATTTGTTTCCCGGGCCCTTCCCCTCCTTCCCCCCAAAAAAAAACTTCTTTTTGACCCTTTTTGCAAAATAACTTTGATTTTATATGGGCACAAAAACACCCCAGGTTTTCTTTTACTCCATACTCCTTTGGGCCCAAAGTTGGGGGAGGGCTTGCCCTTCCCGATTTTCTCCCGGGATTAACCCGGCCTCGGGCCCCTGGTGCGCACGTTGGAACTCATTTCATAAAAGCCCCCCTGAAATTTTTGGGAAAAACCCGAGAAGCTGCCTATGGCCACAAAAAGGGGGCCCCCATGGGGTGCCCCCCAAAGTTTCCCCACCCAAAAAAGCTACTGTCAAATATCCCATGGATAGCACGCACTTCAAATTTGATCGTGGCATTCCCCCCCAAAATTCTCTATTTAAAACCCGGAGGGCAGTTTGACACCCATAAAAGGTAACCCCCAATACCGGAGCATCAAACGCTGGCTAAAATTGTTTACGGGGGGGGAAGGGCATCCAAAATTTTTTTAGTAGTGTGCTCTCCCTTGATCGTACAGTCCCCACTGTGAAATTTTTTTGATTTATGCGGATTGTCCCCGTTTCTCAAGGGTTTAACTATACCAAATGCAAATTTCTACTCCCCCAATAAGGACATATTGGATCTCCATTTGGCCCCCCTCGATCTTTTAATCATGGTGTCTGCTAGACCCTTTTTTGGAAAAAAAACCACTCTCCCGGGTTTTGGCTTACTGATTTCGGGGTTTACGGTGGGTAAAATTTCTTTTTTAAAAAAAATTGGGAGAGGGGGGGTTTGGGGGGGATTTTTTCTAGGGAAGACTGGGAAAAACCCTTTTTTCCCGACCCATTAATCCCCCCATCTCTTTTAAAGGGGCAAGAGTTAAATTATAAAATAATTACGCGTTGGTATAGGGGCCCCAGCACTTTTGCTTCCAATTTTTCCCTGAGGGCTCCAGTAAATGCTTGGGGTTGCAAGACGGGGGATAGGAAAAACTATCTCACATCTGGTGGGCTTGCCCCATTTTGCCAAACCCCTTCTGGAATCGGGGGCCCCCTTTATCTCACCATGCTAATTTTCAGGTTTTCAGAGTGCGGAGGACCCAGCCTCTTTGTTTTATTTGAATTCCCCCGCCAATCTCTTCCCTTAAAAATCAGCTCTTTTCGGGTTTCCCGATCCTTGCGGCAAAAATGGTTTAAACCCCGCCCCGTGGGGTATTACTTTCCGCCCGACCATATCCCCTTTGGTTTCCGGGAAATTCCCCAATCTCAACGTATGGAGGAGTTCCAAGGGAGACTCTCCTCCCCTAACTATGAAGCCCCCTGCGACCCGGGGGAGTTGGTTTGCCTTTTTTCGTACGGATCAATCGCACTGCTAGCTGATTTAATCCCCCTACTTTCTCACTAGAAGAGGTCATTTTTATCTGGGAGTAAAAGTGGGGGGGGGTGGGGGGGGTTTGGGGAAAGGGGGGACCGGGGATCTTTTTTTTTTTTTTGGGGGGGGGGGTTTTTAACACCCATCTTATTAAAAACTTTCTGTTTTGGGGTTAGGATTGTAAGGTGTCATATGTTTTAAAAAGTTCAGTTTTGGGGTCGGTTTCTGTGTCTTGGCTCAAATGGCCCACATCCGCCAAAATCCAAGGATTGTTTTTTTCTTTTTTCTTGCTCTTATTTAAACCCCTAGTTTGGGAATTTTTGTGGCACAACTTGTTTCTAAAATAAAACCTATAATGCTAAACCCTTTTGCATATTTTGTATGCTTTCCCCCGAAAAAAAGCCATTTTGGGGGGAAACGTGCGTCGGGGTGTTTGCTTCCCCCCCCAAACACTGGGTGACACTTGGCTAAGTATGCTCTATGCTTTAAGATATTGTATCTTTTTATATTTGATCTCAGCCTGTTACCTGATATATGGGTGTGTCTATTTTCCCTGTTGTTTTTGGAGGGTTGTAGCAGCATTTTGTTTGGGTGTGTGTTTGTATCCTTTTTTATATTCACATTTGTGTATTTCTATGGAGTTTTCTTCAATAAAATTTATATATTTTTTACCATCTATGGCTAAGTTTTGGTGTTTTTCACCTCTAGACGGAGCCTGAATTCTCTCCATGTCTGTCCATTAAAAGGAAGTTGTATCACCTGAATGTTTTTCCAAAAAATGTTTGGAAACTGCTGACATATTATGTTGCCAAATAGGTTTGTGTGCGTCAGACAGATGTCGTCTGATCCTGACTTTCAATGGAGTTTTTGTACACCCCACATATTGCACACGGCATATTTTACAAGCAATTAAATATATTGCATTTTTCGTGTTACAGTTAATATACTGATTTATTTTATATTCTTTATTTGTAACATAAGATGTAAATGTACTGCCAGTTAGTGTATATTGGCATGCTAGACAGGTAGAATATCCACATCGTAAGAAGCCTTTGTATGTAAGCCAAGTAATATTCTTTTTTGTTTCCCCTATATAACAGCTAGGTGATACATACAATAGATCCAATATTTGGGGCTCTTTTAGCTACAAATCTGACTCCTTTTGTAATAATATTACTTAAGTGGTGATGTGAATGTAGCATAGGCAAATATTTTTTGATGATATTAACTCTATTCTTATATTGTGGTGAATATATTGTACTAAACGTAACACCTTGAAAATTACTTTGTTTGTTCATTTGTTTATCTCTGATTTGACCGAGACCTCTCATGAAAAGACGCAGGGTAAGCTGAAAAATTCCTTTTTCTATATTAGTTCAATTTCTCTCCTTTTTTTAAGATTTTTTTCTAGCTATTTATTTTTTTTTGGAGAGATTATATATATTTGCTTTCATTTTAAATGATCTACTTTTTCGATAAATTGAAATCGATTTTAGTCAACTTTGATATTTTATTCATTCATTCATTCATTCATTTGAAAGACAACTCTTTTATTATTGTACTGTTGTAACTGTATTGTATTGCCCCATTACAATCAGTTCGAGTTTCCATGCGCCTCCTCCGACTCAGGTAGACCGCTTAGAAGTCAGAGCTGTCAGAGCTGTAATGCTCCTCACTTTGCCGACACGCGATCATACATGCCTCGGATTTTTTCGAAAATGCAACGCCCCACCCCAGAACGCCCACAGCGCGCCCACTGCACGCCCCTTCATGCGAAAGTGGCAAAGGTTGCGCCTAACAGCGCATCCCTGTGTCCGACAGTGGAGTCGGCGCGGTGAGGCACAGTATATGCCTGAAATCAGGCACAATTCCCGATCATACATGTCGCCCATAGAGTCCTCAGAACAATTTTTCCATAGTCTCCTGAACTGACCATATGGACTGTTAAGGAGCCAGGGTCTGTGGTGGGCACTGGTAAAATTAATGAAGCTATTTGTATCAACAGGTTTGAAGAAATTGGAGGTAATGAAACTCACGTTTTTGTATGATACTAAAAGATCTAAAAATTCTATTTGGTGTCGATCTACAGTATATGTGATGTAAAAGAAATCCCAAAATTATTATTGTTTATATGTTTTAAAAAGTGAGATCTCTCATGTTGGGGTCCCTGCCATATAAAGAATAAATCGTCTATAAATCTTTTGTAGAGTAAGAGATGATTGTAATTTTGATAAGTATGTATGTATTTGTTTTCGAATAACTCCATAAACAAATTAGCATAAGAGGGAGCTACTTTAGAGCCCATTGCAGTACCCTTGATTTAGCAATAGGTGTCGCTATCATATTGGAAGAAGTTGTTCTCAAGAATAAATTTTAAACTTTTCAATAAAATAATCCTTATATGGTTCTGAGAGGGATGTATCCTTATCTAAATAGTATTTAGTGCATTTTATTCCCAACTCATGACTAATGTTGGTAAACAAAGCGGACACATCTAGTGTCAAAAAAGTAAAAACTCCAATAGTTTTTAATTCAGATAAAATTGAAATAAGATGACCTGAGTCAGTATCACAGAAAAAAACAATGGTTTAAAATATAAATTTTACTTCTACTGTTTAAAATATAATATATACCTGTCTAAAACATCAATATGTATACTTTCCGGTCAGCATTTCAGTCTAAATTTCACTCAGCACACTAATACAATAATGATACATGTATATAGCTCACGGTTATGTAGAAACCCAATCAAAGAATGCTTTGAAAGATAGAAAATAATGCCCATCCAGATGCAAAAACTGGACAAAAGAATGGACAATAGGGGGGGGGGGAGTAGATGACACCATAAACTTACCCTGTTAAGAGCTATTCTCCTCCCAATACAATGGAGCACATGCCCTGAAAAAGGGCGACCCCACAAACTGATACCCTATTTGACCCTAACAATCCCTAAAGTGTCACATAGATGGCATCAATAAGTCAGTGTGCATAAGCCGAAAAGATGAAAAAATCTCAAAGAATCCTAAATCCTAAATCCCGACGCGGTTCCCCCACTCGATAAAAGTGATAAGTGGGTTAATCAGGGGAATATAGATGCATGTAATGAGCAACAATGGCACCAAAAGAAAAACAAGGAGATGTATCAATATCGGCACTGATATGCCGGGGTGACTGATGATGACCAAGATGACCTGAGTCCTTCAAATAGCTAGGTAGATTTGTTACATATTGTTGTTGGTGAAGATGTAAAAAATGTGATAAGTTACTTGTAGAAGACTTGATTCCCGATATTATTACCAATGATTACCAATGATACGCTGTGTGTTATGGAGGCGCACAGCGGATCACTTTAGGCGAATTTCAATATTTCGTTTCTGGTATATAATGCGCCAGTGTTGGATGGTAATTCCAGCTTCTTCTCACCTGTATAGGGTTAAAAATGATCATCTTCTCCCATTGACTTTAGTGGGGTTCGAAGTTCGAGTTTGAGTTCGACTCGAACTATGAACCGAACTTCTCAAAGTTCGAGGTTCGAACTTTTTAGGTTTCACTCATCTCTATCCATTGATACTATGCTCACCCTGAGAATGGGAGCTCCACTATAAGGTGACCCTATAGAGTCCCTTTATCTATGGGTCTCATATGACCGAAAACCGTGCTGTGGACCAAGCATAAAAACGATATACCTGATTTTCTAAATTAATCTGGTTCATTTAGAATATCAGGTATATAGTTTTTATACTTTGTCCACAGCACTGTTTTCAGTCGTAGGAGACCCATAGATAAAGAGACTTTGTAGGGTCACCCAATGGAGGAGCCGGCTTTTTCAGGGAGATTACCCCGCTTTATAGACAGGGTGAGCATAGTATCAATGGACATTACCCAGAGCCCTGTAAATTTGAGGTCAGTACATCGTGGACCATATCAAACCTTTGTTTTGAGTAGGGTGTTTAAGGGTGAAACCGGGGGTTAGGGTGATATACCCATCAGTTCTGTATATAGGTGGGTTGTATTGATCATTGTTATCTGTGGCAGCGGGTCACTTGCATTTGAATTAGGGACATTTTGTCGCTCCTTTTATCGAGTATATTTATTAAAAGTCATGTACATGTATGGTTTTCAGGTTTTTTTTTCAGTTACAAATGGTTCATCCTCGTGCTTCCACCCACATACGTGCAACGTCTCCAACAGGGTTTTAGCTTACAGGTCTATCCTTATGCCTCTGGGCAGGCAGAGCTAGTAGGTGCTGTAAGTGTATGACAACCTCAATATAGTCTCCGGCCCCTTAACCCAACAGTATTGCAGAGACTCAGCTCCCTGGCTTCCTTCTGTGATGTCTCCTAGGTCTTGATGCGTCATCTCATTTTGTCTTTCAGGTCCTAATTTTAGACAAAAGAAGAGATTGTGAATAGTGTTGATCAAACCGTTTGAGAAAAGTTAAGTTCAAGTCGAACTTCTTGATTTTAGAACTCAAGACGAAGTTCGCCATGCGTGCTCGACGCATCATTCTTAGTTTCATTTTTAGCTGCTTCCTGCAGTTTTGGCAGCCAGCCAATCAGTGCACAGCGCAGAAGAGTGTCAAAAACGTCACCGCTGAGGTGTAGGGCTCTCATTGGCTGTTAAAATCACATGGCCATGTTAAATGTATTTCACTGTATTTCCTTGTGAATGCCTTTTCCAGTTCACCCTTTGTATTGAACGCACTGCCCTCTGTCTTTTTGCTTGCATGCATGCAGGCACATGATTTCTCAGCGATTTTAGACAGGAAAAACTGCTATTTAGATTACTTAGGGGGGACAGCAAGCTTAGAGAATCATAGACCGCAATAGTTAGGGAGTTTAATATTGCTGGCTGCATCTTTCCCATCTGTCATTCTGAGTGCCCAAAAGTTCATTTTTCCAGTTTTTGGGGCACAGCTACTGCAGAAGACACCATTAGCAAATCTCCCATAGGAAGAAATCTATTTTAAATACTGGATGCTTCTTGAAAATTGTATTGAGTGCCCAAAAGGTAATTTTTGCTGTTTTGTTGGTACAGCTATTGTATAATACACTGTCAGCAAATCTGAGTCCCCCTGACCTGACCTGACCTTTACACAAAGACTCAAATGCTGTTAAGTTCAGACTTGCTTTGTTAGTAGCATAGAAATGTTGGAGTTGTATAAACCAAGTGTGCGGCCGGGGATTGAGTATGCTTTATATCTTTGGGTCTGAGCTCACACTTCCGGCGTTCGCACCCTAGTTTGGCACGATTGTCAGCGTTGCATTGTGATCTGGGCCTCCCTGTCAACCATCTCATTGCTGATGTGGCAAAATGCTGGAATTCCACCCTCCACATGCTCCAGTGATTGTGGCAGCAGCGTAATGCCATTATGCAGTATAAAATGTCGCATGGCCTGACAAGCAGTGGTGCAGACCTCGGTGTGTTAACACACAGAGAGTGGAGACAGGTGAAAGACCTCTGCACCATCCTTACCAGTTTTGAAGACGCCACCAAAATGGTCAGTCAGGAAGATGCCCTTGTCAGCATGACCATTGTCATGATATTTTTACTAGAACAAGTGTTAGATACTTGGCGGCAGCAGGTCCCGGCAGTAATGGAGGAGGAGGCGGACACAGAGGCGGACACAGAGCCTTACTCGCCAGAGGATGTAGAAGGCCCGATTGTCTGACTGAGGTGATAAATGAGTGTCTCTCCTCGGGCACTCTGCCAAAGTCAGTGAGTAGGTCAGCTCTGATTATCTTGCCAAAAGTTAGTCACCTAGGAAGTGTGTGTAGACACAGACGGGAATACAGCCAAGAAAGTACAAAGAAACATGGGACACAGAAGAGACACGGCCATGCTGTGAGGACCTCGGCATGGAGCATAAGAGCAGCAAGCAGGTGCAGGGACAGTGGCATAGCAGACACTGGCACGTGCTTGGTCAAACACAGGGACCGTGGCGTGAACCGTGATCATACATACATCTAAAACTTGTGCTTCATCATTGCTGTCCTGGGTTGGGCTCCACAAAGGAGCAGAATTCAGAAGATAAACTTTGTTAATTTTGTGATGTTATACTGACGATTATCTTATTTGTGTTAGACTTTCTATCCATTTTTTTTCCTTAAAAGGGTTGTCTCTAATAGATATCGACATGCACCTATCTCCAGAATGAGCCCGAAACCTCTCTGCTCTAAATCATTGAGAGGGTCATGAGTACCTTTCCGTTCAAAACGGAGAGGTTTCGGGGGGTCACTTTGCAGATAGATCCATGTTTCACCTCTGAGACAACCCTTTAAATCATTTTGTGATAACTATTTATATAGTTTGTTTCTCTAAATTATCTTTGCATTAACTTTCAGGGTTTATTAAACAAATATAATGATAATTAGGTCAGTTCTGTTTATGCTTTTATATTTTCTCACTCAATCCAAATGTAACTCACAGTATTACACTTGGTGTCAGAAGTGGGACTGTTTGAGACAAAATAATCCTGTGCAGAAGAAAAGGAGACAGAGGGGATAAAGATTCACAGCCAGTTCCTAGTTAGGTTCATAGCTTTGCACTTTGGGAAACCATAGCATGTGACTACAATAAGTATATTGGGTGGATGGAGTTTTCAGATCCCCAAAGCATTTATATTTTCTCTTTCAATTCAAACATAACTCACAGTATTACACTTGGTGTCAGAAGTGGGATGTTTAAGGCAAAATAATCCTGTGCAGAAGAAAAGTAGACAGAGGGAATAAAGATTCACAGCAAGTTCCTTATTGAGTTTCTAGCTCTGTACCTTTGGAGCCCATAGCATGAGATTGCAAAAAAATATATGGGGGGACGGAGTTTTCAGATGCCCAAAAGTCTGATATTAAATAAATGGCCCTTCACTACAAAGAAACCTGAATTGATGCATCAGGCGAGGGTGGCTCCGGGTTTCAGGTACTCTTATCCCAAACTTTTGTAGATAATTAATAGATGACTTGCAGGGGAGTAAATATTTGTGCAATTTTTGGAGACTGTTTAAAATGTCAAAACAAATTTGAGCATGGGTGGGGAAAATAGGCCTTGGGTCAGATACAAATTCCCATTTGCTAAATTTGTGTTGTACTGTAATTAAAAGTAGTGTGATTATCGGTTGCAGTCTTTGGATCTTTTCCTTGTTAGGGAACCCCGGAACATTGGAACCTTTGGGGTAATATGATTCCTTTTTGGTTTTAAATTTGTGTAAAAGTTAAAAGTGGGTGATGTATAATTTATAGTGACCCCTGTGAGGGGGGGCTTATTTAGCATTTCAGTCCGGGAAAGCCCCCTTTTGTTATTTGTCATTCATTAGGACAGGTGGGAAAGCACCTTCATCCCAGAAAAGGGCCACAGTATGATCTAGCCTTTTTAAAATTTTTTTTTAAAGATGTAAAATGTGCCCAAAAAGTAGGACCTTTTTACTGTGGGTCATACATCCGGCCACATGTAGTTCCATTTACAAACGGGGGCTCAGAAGACCACTTAAAATGGTTTTGGCTTTCCAGCAAAAGCCCCCAGCCCCTTCAGTCAAAATTAGCCCGATGGTTGTGGTGCGATGCCCCAAGAAAGAACGGGGCCGGACCGTAGGCGGAGCCGGGATCAGGGAGGCCCCCGCATGACCCGGCGCTCCGGCCCCGCCCCCTCGCAGCGTGCGCGGCGTGAGCTCCGTGCATGGGTGGGACGGTGTATTTAAACCGCGCCCCGGAATGGAGCAGGAGATCAGAAGCGCCTGCAGCAGAAGCAGTCCAACCCTCCCAGCGAGTTCTGCTGGTTTTTTATAATGGGGCATCTCTTTTTATTATTATTATTATTATTTATTTTAAAGCCCATTGATTCCAGGGCGCTGAAAAATTCGAGGGGGTTACATACATTAATAAGTCAAACGAGTACAGTGAAAAGGGATAATACAATTGGCACACAAAAGGGGAAAAGGCCCTCCCGCGAGGGCTTACAATCTACAAGGGGGGGAAAGAGAAGGAGGTGGGGGGCAACAGTTGGGGGGGAAGAGTGACAAGTTTATTAAGGTTAAAAAGGCACCCTGAAGAAATTTTTTTTCAGGTTGCTTTTAAAGGGAAAGGGGAGGGAGTCTAGTGTTGGGGCATGAGTTCCAGAGTGTGGGTGAAGCAGGGGAAGTTTGGAACGGTTTTAGGAGCTGAAAAGGGGAGAGCAAGGAGAAGGGTTTCCTGTGAGGGCGGAAGTGCTGGGGGGAGATTTTGGGGAAATTAGGGCAGAGATGTATGGAGGGGAGGGGTATGGGACCCTTTGAAAGGTCGGGGGTTAATAGCTTGAAATGAATTCGCGGGGCAAGGGGAACCCATGAAGGATTGGAAAGGGGAAGGAGAGGGTGCAGGAGAGGGGGTGGGATAAAGGGGGCACGAGTTAAGGGTTTTGAGGGAAAGGAGGGGGCGCTGGAGGCCACAGAAGGGTGTTCAGTAGTCTAGGCGGGAGGGGACAAAGGGCATGGACCGCATTTTTGTATGTCAACCGAGGAAAAAAGCGGATGCGGAGATGTTTTTAGGTGGGGCGGCGGGGAGGGGAGGGTTTTTGGGTGTGTGGTTTGAAAGATAAACAGAGTTAGGATTACCCCAAGACAGCGGGCTTTTGGGACCGGGGAAAGTGTAGAGCCGTTGACTGTAATAGAGAGTCAGGGGCAGGGGTAGAGTTTGGAGGGGGAAAATGATGAGTTCTGTTTTCTTAATTTAGTTTTAGAGACGTGATGAGAAGAAGGAGGGGAAAAGGAGGACAACAGTCAGGTCCGGGGGGAGTAGAGAAGTGACATCTGGGGCCCGAATGTAGAGTTGGGTATCTCAGCATACAGGTGGTAAGAAACAGTGAGCTATGAGTGACCGAGGCCCGGGTGTAGATGAAAAAAAGAAAATGGGACCCAGGCGACCCTTGGGGGGAACCCCAAGGGGAGGCCGGGGGGGGGGGGGCAAGAAAAGAGACCTGAAAATCCTATCAGTGAGGTATGAGGAATCCCGGAAAGGGGCCCAAATTGTGATGCCGGGAGGGGAGGTTTTAGCAGGGGGAAGGGCACAGTGCAAAGGCAGAGGAAAAGGTCTAGGAGGAGACACAGAGTAGTGGCATGAGGCTTTAGCAGTACAGGTCATTAGTGACTTTTGGGAGGGCGGTTTCGGTAGAGTGGGGGTCGAAAAACCCGATTGTAGTGGGTCAAAAGAGATTTTTAGGAGAGGTGGAACAGGAAGGAGCGTGCTGCCGAGAGTTTAGAACAAAAGGGAGCCGTGAATGGGGGAAGTTGGAAGAGAAAAGGGGTCAAGGGGTTTTTTTTTTTAGGATTGGATTTAGTAGCATGTTTAAAAAACAGAAGGGAAGATGCCAAGGTTACTGATAGGTTGAAGAGATGGGTGAGGCTGGGATGATGAAGCATGAGGCTGGGTGAGGGGGTGGCAGGGGTCAAAACAAAAGGTATGAGGTTGGGTTTTGGGCAATAAGGGGGGAGTTTCTGAGGGGCCATGGGGGGAAACAATTTTTGGGGGAGGCATTTGCAAGATAAGGGAGGGGGTGGGGGCTGGGGCTGAACTTTCTCTATGATTTTTTTCTTCTGGAGTTTGATCTTCTTTTTTGTCACATTGGCGGGGTGGGGTGGGGTCCTTGGGTTTGTGGAAATCGTGGGGAGGCAGATATAATCTGAGGGGGGGTTTTCCGGAGTGGTGGAGAGGGGACCCCACCTGAGGTGGCTTTTGGTCCCCTTGAGCGGGGTGACGGCGATTAGGTAGAGGGAAGGGAGCATGGGTTTCCGCCAACCAAGTTAGCTCCAAGGCCTCAGCCCCAGGTTAAGAAAGGTTCGGAGTAATTTTTGGGTTTTGAGGGGAGGGAGGTAGCATGGGATCTTTTTGCAAACCTAAGTTGGATTATTTGTTTTATATTTGTATTTTTTTTAATAAAAGGCCGTTTGGGCCCAAAATTATCCAAACCCTTGTCTCGGTCCTTTTTCGAGGTTGGGGAAAATTGGGCGTGGGTGGAACAGGTTTTGGTTGGGAAAAAGAGGGGGTGGGGGGGAGTTTAGGCGCGAGGGGCACCCCACACATCTAGGTACATTCAAAGTGGTCGGGCACTGAAAAAAACCCCCTAATTTGGAGTTCGCCCTGCTCATACATAGGAGAACGGCTTCCATTTTTTATGCGAAACACCCCAGAGTATGGCCAAGCCCTGACATACATTTTCCCAAGCCCCAGAGCCCACCCAATGTGGGCAGTTGAACCATAGTAAAGGAAAAAAGCAAATTAACATACACAAACTTTGGGCAAATCCAAATATTTTTCCCTAACTCAGTTATGAGTTTGGCCCGGGGAACCCCAGCCAACCCCCCGCCTCCACTAGAATATTACTTTTGGGAACAACAGGATGGAAAATCGGCACAAAAATTTTGAACTGTCACGTTATATTTTGGGAAGCCGGGGTTCAAATTCATACTGGGAACTTTCGGTCAGAAACTGGCAGGAGCCTCCAGAGGGTTGTGAAGAAGCTCAAATTAGAGTCCCCAGCAAGTCAGCCACCCCTTGTGACCTAAGCTAGAAAAGGGTTGAATTATTGAGATCCCTTAAAAACACCTTAGGGGAAAAGCCCCTGGTCAATCCAGGAGTTAGCATCAACACAGGTCTGTCTGATTCTTTTCACTGTCTCCAGATTCTTCAGCCGAACATTTTGGGAAACTCTTTTTTCGTTATTTTAACCCTTTCTGGTTTTACTTTCTAAACACATTTTTTGTCGATCTGTTTTTTTGTAATTTTTTTTAAATAACCCTTTCCGTTTTTTAAACAGGTCCCTTTTTGTGTGTTGCCGGGCTGTTTACCCTGGGTGGGGATCGTGTGGGCCACTAAAAAAACCTCTTACCACAACCAAAATGACCCTATAAACCCCACACAACAAAAATTAACAACCCCCATACATAGCACCTTATACCAACACATCAAAACCCCCAAAAACACACCCATACAAAGTACCTCTAACCACCAGAAAACACCCCTTTTACCACACACAACTTTAAAAATCTATATCACCCCCAAAAAT
>JAODAL010038554.1:0-39078 GCA_025379985.1 Phyllomedusa bahiana
TTTTTCGCCCGAATCTTGCCGCCTGCCTGCCCTTTCTGCCTGTCCACGTTTACGATCCAGAGCCGCCTGTCCTGACCTTCTGCCTGTCCCCGACTACGAGCTTGCCTGACGAATCCTGTACTACGTCTACCCTTGGGCCGCCACCGCAGGAAAGTCCCGCCAGTGGAAACTACCGGTGAACTCCCCCCGCAGCAAGTCCATCCCCTTTGCGGCGGGCTCTGGTGAAAAACCCGGGACCTTCTTAGATTCCGTTCCCTGGCGTGGGCTTCCACAATCGCCTGCGGTGGTCCAGCGGATCCACTACCCGTCCGTTACAGTGGCTAACATATTTAGCAGTATTTCAGAATACTGGCATAAATCACTTTATACGTTCCCCTCTTAGTGTAAACTTAAACTAGACAGTCTGAAAATGCGCCAGATTTATCTAGGACTCAGTAGCACCACCTATTCAGTGTATCGTTTCTCAATTCACAGCCAACTCTTTGAGACTTGCACTGTAAATGGGATTAGAACCAACCATATATTCATCTGTAGACAGCTGCTTTGGGATGTTGCCCATCAACAGTACAGAGTACAGTACTGGGTGAGAGGAGCTAAATGTAGCTCAAAAGAGGTAATGCTGCTCATTAGGGACAGGCACCTTGTAGGTTTATAGAGACTTATACCCATTAATCACTCCACTGAAATTGAAATATATTCTGAAGTACTCATGGGAAATGAGTTAGCCCTTTTACCACTTGCGTAAAAAAAATTTGATACTTTTTTACATAAGAATACTGGCATAAATCCTTTTATACATGTACCCCAAAGATATGTGGTGCAAAGCATGCAGGCTAAGGTAAAACCAGAAGCTGCAGCCTGATACTATCAGGATGGTAAGGTCCATGGATGTTGGTCCCTTCCCATCCTAAAATTACCAGCTCGCAGCAGCCCCAGAAAAGGTGTTAGACTATGTTTAGTGATGAGCGATTGTGTCAACTATCATTATCGGATCGATAGTCGATATCGGCAATTATCATGACGATATCCGATAGTCGATAACAGATTATTGCCGATAACCATTAAAGTCTATGGGAGAGGAACAACTCATTCTTACACCCAAACAGGGCTGGAGAAGCTGGAATTAACATCCACAACAGTAAACTGGATACGTGCTACATCTTAGGCAAGACAATTAGGCAACAAGAGTCACGGAAAAAAAGTCACAGACTATTCACTATCCCTATCCTGTACCACAGCATGACCCTTAAACCTGCATGACCCACAAATTAAAAAGTGCCAGAAGGCAGTATTATTTGAACCATCATTTTAGTTGAACTGGACATTGACTATCCCTGTCCTGTACCACAGCATGACTCCCAAACCTGCATGACCCACAGATTAAAAAGTGCCAGAAAAAGGAGTCTTTGAACTTCCTTTTTTGTTGATCTTGACATTGACTATTCCTGTCCTGTACCACAGCATGACCCCAAAACCTGTCTGACCCACAGATTAAAAAGTGCCGGAAATAGGAGTCTTTGAACCACCATTTTAGTTGAACTGGACATTGACTATCCCTGTCCTGGACTGCAGCATGTCCCTTAAACCTGTCTGACCCACAGATTAAAAAGTGCCAGAAAAAGGAGTCTTTGAACCACCATTTTTGTTGAACTGGATATTGACTATCCCTGTCCTAGACCACAGCATGATCCCAAAACCTGTCTGACCCACAGATTAAAAAGTGCCGGAAGAAAGTATTATTTGAACCAGTATTTTTGTTGAACTGGACATTGACTATCCCTGTCCTGTACCACAGCATGACCCTTAAATCTACATGACCCACAGATTAAAAAGTGCCGGAAAAAGGAGTCTTTGAACCACCATTTTAGTTGAACTGGACATTGACTATGCCTGTCCTGTACCACAGCATGACCCTAAAACCTGCATGACCCACAGATTAAAAAAGTGCTGGAAGAAAGTAGTTTTTGAAGCAGTATTTTAGTGAAATGGACATTGACTATCCATATCCTGTAACGCAGCATGACCCAAAAACCCGCACAGGTGCCTTATGGACCATCAGCAGAAAATTTCGCAATAAGAAATAAACTATATTAAAAACAACTCGTTTTCCAATGCTGCTGCTGCTAGAGCTACCGTATATACTCGAGTATAAGCCGAGTTTTTCAGCCCAAAAAATGAGCGGAACAACTCTACCTCGGCTTATACTCGAGTCACTGTCGGCGCTCGGGCGCGGCGATGGCCCGAGTGCCGACAGGGACGCTTCAGTTATATGCGACTCCTCAGGGAGCGCATATAACTGAAGGCCGAGTGAGCGCACAGTGTCCGGGCGCTGCGCTGGCCCGGGCACCGTCCGCGATTCCTTCACCTATATGCGACTCCTCCGGAGCGCATATAGGTGAAGGGATACCACTGCGGGGCACAGAGCGAGCGCTCCGTGCTCCGCAGTGGCCTCCGGGCGGCAGTTTCCGGCACAGGCAGCGTGTGTCATCACGCTGTGTGCGCGGCCTGATGACGTCACCCGCCTGTGCCGGGAAGATGCAGGACAGCGCGCGGGAGGCCGGAGCAGCGAGGAGGCGGAGCGGCGAGGGAGACGGAGCAGCGGGGAGCCAGGTAAGTGTTTTTTTGTTTTTTTTTTAAACTGCCTATACCTGCCTACACCTGCCTATACCTGCCTACAGCTGCCTACAGCTGCCTATACCTGCCTACAGCCGGCCCTATACCTGCCTACAGCCGGCCCTATACCTGCCTACAGCCGGCCCTATACCTGCCTACAGCTGCCTATACCTGCCCTATACCTGCCTACAGCTGCCTATACCTGCCCTATACCTGCCTACAGCTGCCTATACCTGCCCTATACCTGCCTACAGCCGGCCCTATACCTGCCTACAGCCGGCCCTATACCTGCCCTATACCTGCCCTATACCTGCCTACAGCTGGCCCTATACCTGCCTACAGCTGGCCCTATACCTGCCTACAGCCGGCCCTATACCTGCCTACAGCTGCCTATACCTGCCCTATACCTGCCTATACCTGCCCTATACCTGCCTACAGCTGCCTATACCTGCCTACAGCTGCCTTATACCTGCCTACAGCTGCCTATACCTGCCTACAGCTGGCCCTAGACCTGCCGATAGCTGGCCCGATACCGGCCTACAGCTGCCTATACCTGCCTACAGCCAGCCCTATACCTGCCTATAACTGCCTATACCTGCCCTACACCTGCCTACAACTGCCTATACCTGCCCTACACCTGCCTACAGCCGGCCCTATACCTGCCTACAGCTGGCCCTATACCTGCCTACAGCTGCCTATACCTGCCCTAGACCTGCCTACAGCTGGCCCTATACCTGCCCTATACCTGCCCTATACCTACCTACAGCTGCCTATACCTGCCTACAGCTGCCTATACCTGCCCTATACCTGCCTACAGCTGCCTATACCTGCCCTAACCTGCCTACAGCCGACCCTATACCTGCCCTATACCTGCCTACAGCTGGCCCTATACCTGCCCTATACCTGCCTACAGCCAGCCCAAAACCTGCCTACAGATGCCTATACCTGCCCTATACCTGCCTACAGCTGGCCCTATACCTGCCTACAGATGCCTATACCTGCCTACAGCCAGCCCTATACCTGCCTATTACCTGCCTATGGGGCCATATACCTGCCTATTACCTGCGTATGGAGCCAAATACCTGCCTATAATCTGCTTATGGGGGACATATAACTGCCTATTACATGCCTATGGGGCCATATACGTGCCATTTGGGACATATACCTGCCTATATCTGCATATAGGGCCATATATCCGCCTATAATTGCCTATGGGGACTTTAAACTGCCCTATGTAATTTTATGTGGTATCCATTTTTATTTTTAAAATTTACCAGTAGCCGCTGCATTTTTTACCCTAGGCTTATACTCGAGTCAATAAGTTTTCCCGTTTTTTGGGGCAAAAGTAGGTACCTCGGCTTATACTCAGGTCGGCTTATACTCGAGTATATACGGTACTTGCCATTTTACTGGTGACATTGTTCCACCGTAACATTAGAATGTGAAGCAAACGAAACAGATGTCCCCAGTAGTACATTCTACTGTCAAGTGGGTTGAAGGAAATTACTGATCAAGGCGGTGAGGCTGTAAACGTGGATCACGCAGGTTCAGCTGGCAGGGCCGGACTTACAGTGGGTGTGGTGAGAGCAAGGGCTGGCGTCCATCATCTATTAACACGCAGGTTCAGCTAGCAGGGCCGGAGTTACAGTGGGTGCGGTGAGAGCCAGGGCTGGTGTTCGTCATCTATTAACACGCAGGTTCAGCTAGCAGGGCCCGAGTTACAGTGGGTGCGGTGAGAGCCCAGGCTGGCGTCCGTCATCCATTAACACGGCAAAAATTCCCTTATGACGCAGCAACGAAAACAGTCGTGCTGAAGCAGAGTGCGGAAGCGGAAGTGTGAGCTAAGACCTCCAGCCTTCCTCAGTACACAGTCAAGACCTGGGTAGCGCTTGAGAAATTTCTGCCTCTACGAGAGCGCTTGCCCCTCCATATGAGTGCGGACCAATTGAGCTTCACTTGGAAATGCTGGTGGTTGACGCTCCTGTTTCACCCAGGTGCCCTTTTTCTTGGCATTCTTTTTCTCATTTTACTCAACGTGTTGGAGGAAATTGTCTCTGTTCTTGGGGTGGCGAATGTGCTCCATACTCCATGTCCTCTGAATAACCTACATCTGTTCAAGTCTTCCTGTACCTCCCTTGTACAATTCAGAAGAATATTTTTATAAGCTATTTTGTACATGCAAGTTTTTTAGTAGTTTAATTCTAGAAAATACATTTTTAAAATACAATGGAATCCCACCACCTCTTTGTTTCTCTTTTTTTTTAATTGTATTAAATGGGTTGTCTTGCTAGCTATGTTAAAGATCTTGCAAAAACAAGTCATTTTGCAATATGTGTCCATTAACAGTGTCCTACCTATTCCTGTTTTTGACAGTACCATGCCCCATAAAATTCAAAACATGACCCTTCAGCCACTGTTGACAATTGTGAAGAACAAATGTCTGTTAGAAACCACATTTTTTACATTAGGACCTGTAGTATTGCTGTATTTCACAGCAACATGCCCCCAAAATTTCAAAACATGACCCTTTGGCCACTCTTGACAATTGTGAAGAACAAATGTCTGTTAGAAACCACATTTTTTAAAAGAGGACCTGTAGTATAGCTGCATTTCACAGCAGCCTGACCCAAAAAATTATAAAAATGACTTCTCAGCCACTGTTAAAAATTGTGCGCGAGAAAGGACACTGAGAAGCCACATTTCTGTTCCAAAGGACCGTGATTATAGCTGTATTTCACAGCACCATGACCCCAAAACCATTGACAGTGCGAAAAATTTAAAAGATAAAGTGAGCAAATGGAATAAGTTTTTGTCATGAAACCGTGTACAATTGGTGTCTTTTACAGTCTCCTCACCACAAAACCAGCAAAATGACCTTTTGGGAACTGAAAATAAAAATTGCAGTAAAAATTATCATTTTAATTTTTTTTTTTCAAGAGGACCATTTCTGTTTGAAGAGGAATGTGAAGTAGACCGGCAACTAATCGGTGACCTCGGCAATTGGGGCCACAACATCATCAGAGATCCACGCCTGATTCATCTTGATGAAAGTCAAATGATCCACATTATCAGTGGAAAGCCGGATGCGCATGTCTGTAATGACTCCTCCAGCTGTGCTGAAGGTCTGCTCAGATATGACGCTGGCTGCTGGGCAGGACAACACCTCTATGGCGTGGCGAGCGAGCTCGGGCCATTCATCCATTTTGGATACCCAGAAGTCGATTGGGTCCGGAACATATCCAAAAACATCGGTGTTGAGACGCAGATAGTCATGCACCATGATCTTAAGCCGGTCTCTGTGTGTTGTATGTGTGCCCTGCATTACATGCGTTGGTGAGGTGGTAAATAAGGATTGCCAGAGGTCACCCATTAGGCTTCTGCCACAATGCCTGCTGCTGCTGCGGCTACTTGGCACTCTACTGCTGTCACGTTTCTGACGTTGTTCCAGCATGACATTTGAAGAACATGAAGCAGACACAACTGATGTCTCCAGTTGATCAATCATCACAGTCTCCAATTCCTACATTTTACTCTCTATTTGGGTGGGTGGAAGGAAAGTGCTGAGTTTCGCTTTGTAACGGTATCGAGGAGGGTGGCCACCCAGTAACTTTTTTCAATTGAGGGCCAAAAATGCGAGGATCTTTGCTGGGGGGAAATGGAGCATCCAACACTCAGGGAAAGAGGGAGCCTTGATTTCCAAAGCCTTGGGTCGAGGGGCACAAACCAAACTGATCTTCCGGGAAAAAAAAAAAAACCCCCCCTGAACCATCCCTGGGGGTTTTGAAGACGTGCGCTGAGACTGAGACCCAAACCCAGTCACCACCAAGACATTCCACCCAGTTTACCCATGAGCTGTCACAGAGAAAAATAGGGCCCTTGGCCGGGCTTACTAGCCCAAAGAATCGGGGGGTCAAAGGGACTTTGCCAAAAACCCCCAGTTTAAAGACAATGCGTTTTAAAAATTTTAGATGACCCCATGGCGGGGCCAGGGCAGGGACGGTTTTTTTTCCTTGGAAAAAAATGCCGGGTTTGGCATCGGGTATTGGGCACAAGGGCCAGTTTGGGGTTGGAACCCATCTGGTCCCCCAAGGAAAGGCCAACATTTCCAAGGCCAAAACCCCGGGGCAATGCCGACATTAAAAGGGCTTTGGCTTTGGGATAAATTTTTCTTCTGCCCCCAAAACCGGGTAACAAAAGGGCTGGCTCCCTAACTGCCCGCTTTTAGGCAGGGCAGGTCAAACGGGTGGAAGGAAAGGGGTGGGAGGGGCTCTGGGTGGTGGTGGTGGGTTCTGGGCCCAAAGGGGGAGGCTAAAAGGCGGAGGTTCCCTTGCTCTTTAAAGCTGAGAGAACAGGGCACTGAGGAACGCTTGGTCTTGGCGGAGGGGGGAGACAGGGGGTGTGACAGTGATTGGAAGCCCGGAAATGGGTTTCCCCCTTTTTTTTCCCAAAGGGTGTTCCCTCCTTTTCCCAACTAAAATTCCTGAAATGTGACAAAGACATTTTGGTGGGGGTTAAACACCAAAATTTTTTCCCTCTACTGATTGCTTTTAGGCAAAGGCGGCAAAAATAAACATCCGGGTGAATAAAGGGGTTTTTGGGGAAAAAAAGGCCCAGGCTTGAGGGGGTCCTGGACCCTTTTCGACGGCGATAAGCAAGGACCCGGTTTTTCCGCTGATCGGGGCGGCGGAAAATCTCAGGGGATTTGTGCCTGCCCTCCCCCCCTTTTTGAGGGGGAAATTTGTCCCAAAAACTACCCCATCATCTTCCTCCTTGCCCCATTTGATGAAGCGCTCGCAAGCAAATTCCTTTTGAAAAGACCAAGTTGGACCCCCGAAATTTTGGGTTAAATCAACACACAACACGGGTTTTGATTTCCCTCGCCTACTTTCTGCTCCCGGAGCTGCGGGCTCAACAACAGGCACTGCAACTTTGGGCCCCCAACCTTGGGGGTTTTTTTGGTCGATTGACCGGTTTCCCTTTCCTTTTCCCTGAGGGCATCACGTTTGGGGCTCAAGCCAGGAAAATCATCCTTTTTGGGCCTTTTTATCTTTTTTAAACCCTTCTGCCCCCCCAACCGCTTTTTTGTCATCAAAAGGTCTTCAAAAAATGGATTACCACAGGGGGTGGGTACATGATTGACTTTTTGGACTGTTTTTCCCCTTCATTTTTAAAGGGTTTGCTAAACGATATGATAAAGACGACATTTGTCCGTGCTGGGGGGGATAGGAGGAAAGACTGCGGATGCGGTTGCATTGACCACTGAAGAACAATTCCCGATCTTTTTCGTTACTCGAATTCAAAAGGGGAAACCGACCCAGCAGGACATCCCTAAGGGTCCTAAAAACCGATGATGCGCTGGGTGTGTTTGCCCCCCAAAAAGGGCACCTTCTCTTTTTGCTCGCTTACCACCGTATTGGGCTCCATTTTTCCAAAAGATAAAAATTGAAAAGGTATGGAAAAGTTTTTCACAGTCCCCATAGAGAAACTGTACTGCAAAGACACAGATCAAAAGATATTTTTAAAAATCCCTCTAATTTCCAACAGCTAACAGGTTTAGAAACAAAATTTTGTTTCTATCGAATCCTGTGAAATTTTGGTCTGGGGGAAAAACCTTAAACCAAATCAACAGGGGTTTTTCCCTTTCAGTCCCGGGGATTTAAAAACTGACCGGGTAACTAGGAATTGATAGTTTTCAAAAAACCCAATATACGGGGGCCTATCTGCGCCAAACTGAGTTTAAACCGAGCGCAATAAAAAATTTAAAAAAGTTACATGGTTGAAAAAATTCCTTTTTTTGGGCAGCAATGAAAAATTTGAAAATTTTACTAGAAAAAAATTCTATAAAAATTGTGTACAACGGGGCTTTTAAAAAAAAACCTGGGCCGCACCACGGGGCAATACAGCTTTTTAAAAAATTTTAAACGGAAAAAAAGGGGGTTTTTGCACCAAAAATACACCAACAGTTACTAAAAAATTTTCTATATCCAAAATTTAAGTACCAAGGGGCTATTTAAAAAAAACGGGGCCCCCACCACGTGCAATACGTTTTTAAAAAATTTTATACGGATAAGAAAAGGAGGTTTTTTGCCCCCCAATGAAATACATCAACATTTACAAAAAAAAATTTTCACCCAAATTTTAAAGTAAAAACCCAGGGCTATTTAAAAAAAAATGGGTCACCAAGTGAAAATATAGTATTTAAAAGTTAAAACGGATGAAAAAGGGGGTTTTTTTTGGGCAGAAATGACAAACGAGAACATTTTACTAAAAATTTTCCTGATAAAAAAAATTGGCTCCCAACGTGGCTATTTGAAAAAACCCGGGGCTGCACAAAATAAAAGTACTATTTAAACCTCAGTGCGAGGGGTTCTTTGGGCCAAAAAAATTGGGAAAAAAAAAGCCATTTCAATGCAGGTTCAAAGCAGATTTTGGGTCACAATATCAAAACCCCCCTTTTCCCAAACCTGTCTGTACTCTCGTCTAAAATAAATAAGAAAATGAAATTCTCTAATCAAACCCTTTTTTCAAAAGGTTTACCCCTCTAAAAACATAAATTGTCTTTTTAGAATAAAGATAAAAAGTGTCTCTGACTGAGCGTTTTTGAGAGACAAACCCGGCCCCAAAGCTTGCTTTTTAATGTTAGACACTTTAAAGACTGATGCTGAACAGGGAAAAGCTTTTTCTAAAGCAAAAAGGGGGTCATGGGATTTTTTCCCGCCAATGACAACCAAAACACAACAAAAGTCATGGGTGTCGCACACCCAGCCCCCACCCTGCCTAAAATTTTTATAAGCAAATTTTTTGGGGCCCCCCAAAAAAACAGGAAACGCCCAAAAAGGCACATAGTAATAGATTTCTGTAAAATTGCACCTAAAATACGCGTGATTAAAATTTTCCCATCAGCCCCCAAAAATTGTGGGCCGGGGTTTTAACTTTGTCATTAATTTCCTTCATGCCCTAGTATGTTCACCGGCTTTAAAATTGGGTTTCCAAATTTTGGGGGCCCGAAAGAGAAGGGGTTAACCCAGCGGTTCCCCTTTTTTCCCCCTACAATCAATGGGGCCGCGGGGAGATTTTTAAGGTGAAAAATTTTTTTCAAACTTGGGCCCGGGCGGGCTTGGGGGGCCTTTTTTCCCCCCCCTACGGGGGGGAAGGGAAAAAAACCCCCGGGGTCGGGCCCCGGGAGGGGTCCCAAAACCACCCCCAGCGAATTGCGGGAACCCTAACCTTTTTTTCCCCCAAGCCCGAAAAATTTTCTTACCTTATTTTGGGCTTTAGGGTTGATAAAAATTAAAAAACAAACCAACCTTTGGGCTGGGAAAAAAACCCCCAAAAAAAAGAACAAACCATGAAAAAGAAATTTTTTGGAAAAAGGTCCCCCTTTTTTTTAATTTAAAGACCAAAAAAAGGGCCAAATTCAAAAAATGACACTTGGGGGAATTGGGGAAAAAAATTTTAACAAAAAAAAACAAAAAAAGAAAACAACAAAAAATTTCTTTATTACAAATTTAAAAAACTCCCCCCAAAACAAAAAAAATCTTTTTTTCCCTTTCCCCATTAAAATTTTAAATTTTAAAAGACCATTTGAAAAAACCCAACGGCCCCAAAAATTGGTGGGTTTTTAAGGTCCAACAATAAAAAGAAAATTTCCCAAAAGGGGGAACTGTGTTAAAAAAAAAATCTACCTACCCCAAAACATTTAAAAACCGGATAGAAAACTTTTTTCTCCCAGTTGTTTTTACAAAAAGCCTGGATTGACAAACCCCTTAAAATTTTCCCCACAAGGGAAAATAAAAAAAACCCAAAGAGGAAAGCTTTTTGGATCTTTTCTTGGGGAAAAGGTTTTTTGGAAAAAAAAAAATTTTAATTTCCCAAGCTTTCCTTTTTTAAAAAAAAGGCCCACTATTAAAGGAAAGGAAGGAAAATGTAAAAAATCCCTTCCCATGGTTTTTTGGTTAAAAAGATAAGGGCCCCCCCCCCCCCTTTATTTGTAGGGTAAAAAAAAGCCCCCCATTATTTAGGTTTTCTGTAAAGTATAAAAAAGGGCCCCAAACCCCTTTAAAGGGTATTTTTAGTTTTAAAGGGTTTAAATTAATAGGCCCCCCCCCCCAATAAGGGAAAAATAATTATTGGGCCCCTCCCCCCCCCAAGGGTAAGTAAAAGGGAAGGGTATAATTTGGGTTTCCCCCCAGGGGGGTTTTGGGTAATAAAAAATGGCGAAAAAAACCCTTTGTAAAGGAAAATTAAAAAGGTTTTAAAAGGGCCCCCCAAAAAACCAAAAAAAAGGGAAAAGGTATATTAAAAAAAACCCCTTCCCAAAAAAAAAAGGGTTTTTGCATATAAACGGCCCCTCTGGTAATTTTATAAAAGGTGCCCCCCCCCTTTCCCAAAAACAGGGTAGGGTTTTGCTTTAATAGGGCCCCTTTTTAGAAAAGAATAGGATTTTCCCCCCCTTTTTAAGGGAGGTAGGTTTATTTTTTAAATTTGTTTTAAACCCTTAAATAATTAGGAAAGGATAATAGGGTTTCCCCTTAAAATATAGGTTTTTGGCCCCCTATAGTTTTCCCCCAGTAGGGGGTTTGGAAAGGTAAAATAGGTTGCCCCCAAAGTAGGGGGTTTTGGTTTTTTTAAGGTAGGTTTTCCTTTCCCACTAGGTAGGTTTTAGAAAGGTTTCAAAACCCCAAAACAAAAGGTTTTTTTCTTTTGGTCCCCCCAGTGGGCAAAAGGAAAAGGGCCCCCCAAAAGGTTAAAATAGGGAATAAAAGAAAAACCCAGTAGGAAAAGGGTTGGGTAAAATATTAGGGTTGCCCCTGGGAGTTTTTGAAAATGTGGGCAATAAAATCGCATAGTAATAGGGGGAAATATAGCTTTTCCCCCCAAATAGGTGGATATATAAGTACTCACCTTTCCCCCATGGAATACCTTCCTCTTCCATCTGGCTTCTGGCATGGGGGAAACCTTTTTGGGACCCAAAACGCCCTCACTGGGAAGCTAAGCCAACAAGTAGACCTCAAAAACCTTAAAAAAGATTTTCCCTTTGGTTTTGCGGAGATTGGCCCAGCAGTGCCCCCGGGGTGATGAAAAACGCCCCCCCCGAACCCCCAAATTTACGCAGAGGGTTTTTTTAAAATGTATATGTCCCAAGGGCACCAAAAACAAATTTAGAATATTTTCCTTTTGGGGGGGCCCACTGGTAAACTTTCCGGGGGGCATTTCTATTTCCCATGGGCCCGTTTCGGGGGACCATTTCTTTTAAACCAGGGCACAAGCCCCGAATCAAATGGTCTAAAGAATCCTCTGCCATGACCAAATATTTACCCAGGTAAACATGGCCTATTAAATTATTGCTATGATTACCCAAAAACCCTAAAAGACGGTTTTTTTTTAATGCCCCCAAAATTTCCCTTCCCTTTAGGGGTCCACCCCCTAATTTTGTCCTAAAATTTTTTTTCTCATAGGGAGGTTTTGAAACTTTATCCGGGATCTTTCCCGCAACAGACAATGCAACAGGGAGTTGTTGGGGGGTGAAAGGGACCTCCCTTGTAAATTTTTTTGCCTTTTAGGCCAATACTGCTTACTATTACAAATCCTGATCCAAAAAACCAATATGACTATTGGTTTTTTGGGGGCCCCAAAAAGCAGGATAACAATGTCCCACATGGGCCTGCCATAGTAAACTTTTTAACCCACAATGCATAAGAAATAAAAATTTCCCTTTTATTGGTTTTTCTGTGGAAAATCCTTTTTCTGGGAAATTGTGGGATGTTTTTATCCAAGCAAAACCCCAACATAGTAATTGCCCATGCCTTTCGGGGTTCCCCCACAAATACTCCATCATCGAAACTTCCCCTTTTTTTTTATAAAAATCAATGCAAAAAAAGTCTAGACTGTTCTACTTCGAGTATAAGTTTACTCCATCTATAGAAAATAGGGTTGAAATAGCAACTCAATGAAATGCCCAGGAAGCGGTCCATATGTGAAGCCGTCTAAAAAGTATGTCGATATTTTTACATAAAGACAAAGCTATATCTGAAAAGGTTGTTGAAAACCAAAGTTAGAAGCAGCTTGAAATAAAATTTTGTTTGTAATTTTTTGAGACCCCGGGGCCCCAAAGATTTCAGGCCTCATAAAAGCCCAAAGAGGGACAACGAAGAACTAACCAGGTTTTTTTTGTTGACGTTTCCATAATTTTTTTCTACTTGATCTGGAAAAACACATGCTATTAATTGTAATGACACTGGTGGACTCCAAACAACGAACAAGACAAACAGGGGAAAAACACCCAAAAAAGTAACAAACGAAATAACAAAGACGAAAGATGTACTGCTAACCAAATTTACAAATTTGGGCCCGCGGGAGGATCGTTACGGTTTCAAAAACTTGGTGGAGATACCACATGGGGATTCCATCAATACAGAAACAAAAGAGTAATAACTGACCCTGACTAAGTGTCCCTAAATCTTTCCTGAAAACTTCCCCTATGGTTTCCCCTATTCCTAAATATGACCCTAAAACTTTTCTTAAAATGTATTTAATTTTAAAAATTGGGGAAGGGGAAAATAGGGAAACCCAAATGAACACCAAAATAATATTCTCATGGACTATAAACTCTAGAACCTAGCCAAACGGCACTTACACAAGAAACACTAGAACTTGATACAACGTCCCAAACAATTGATTTCCCCCAAAAAAAAAAAATTTACCCTAACAAAACTAAATGGGGCCTCCCTGGGAAAAAGCTACCACAGGGACCATACCATAAAATTTAAAGGGGTAACCTCACAAAGATTTGTTTCAACCCCGTATAACATTTAACCCAAAAAATCATATATATACGAAAGGGCCCCCTGTAAAGTGGGCACACCCCTCCCCAAAGTAAAAAGGGTAATGACCCCCCTCCAATTTTGGGGAAATTTCACAATTTTTAAAACCCCGGGGTTTTAGGGCCCCCATAGGGGGGAAAAAGGGGTAAATTTTCCCAAAATTTCCTAATGGGAAAGGGATTCCTTTAAAGGAAAATGTAATATGTCTGATGATTGAAAAAAATACCTCCCAGGGAAAATATAAGGAGTAGAGCGGGGGGGGAGAAAGGGGGATCAAAAATTTGGTTTTTAAGGGGAAAGGGGTGGATTGCAGTACCAAGACAGAAAGATCAAATTGGGGGTTATTCAGCTTGGAGAAAAGACAACTTAGAGACCATTGAATTGTGCAGTACAAATATATGAATGGGCAGTACAGAAATCCAAGGTCCGTAATCATGACAAGGAGGCATCATCTACATCCCAGAGAAAAAAGGTTTTTAAAAAATCATCATAGAAAGGATTCTTTTCTGTAAGACAAGGGGGCTATGGGACCTGTTGCCCCAAGAGAAAATTTTAAAAATTAAAAATATAAAAGAAAAATATATATATATATATTTTTTAAAATATATATATATATATAAAATATAAAAATTTAAAAAAAAGTCCACGGCACTCCAAAAAGTATCAAGCAATAAGGTCCCTTTAAATTCCCCCATGCTCAAAAGAGCGACGTTTCAGCTCACCTCACAGAGCCCTTTGTCAAGCTGATAAAGGCTCTGTGAGGGAGCTGAAACGTCGCTCTTTTGAGAAATGGAGAATTAAACGACCTTATTGCTTGAATACATTTTGGAGTGCCGTGGACTTTTTTTTACTCTGTATTTTGGAACTTCTTGTATCGGAAGCTTTTTTGCTGCGGCACCCTCCTTCTAATTTTTCATGTAGTTCTTTGGAGTGCTGCATTTTTATATATATTATAATATATAATTTTATATTATATATATATATATAATAATTATATATTAAATATATATATTATATTATTTTATATTATATTATTATATATATATATATATATATATAACAGTACAGAGATATTTCACCTGATCTTTTACATAGATACAGATTCTTTATTGTAACAGAACTGAAACTAAGAAACTCGCCCCAAGAAATTGTGCATTTATTTGGATGGGTAGTACAGTGATCTCTCTTGTCATCTTCTTATTGCAAGCCTTGTAAAAATGATAAGGGGGCATCCTTTACATCCAAAGGAAAGAAGGTTTTACCATCATCAAAAACAGGGATTCTTTACTGTAAGAGCAGTCAGACTGTGGAACACGCTGCCACAAAAGATTGTGATTTTTTATGAATGGATAATGCAGAGATCTCTCACATGATCTTTTTACACCTTGGCCTGTAACCAAGAAAGAGAGGCATCCTTTAGGTTCACAAGAAAGAAGGTTTTACCATCATCATAGATGAGGATTCTGTACAGTAAGAGCAGTGAGACCATAGAACTCACTACCACAAAAGGTTGTGATTGTACAGTAATGGACAGTACAGAGGTCTCCTTTATGGTTGTCTTATTCTTAGGCCTGTAACCATGACAAGAGGAAAGAAGGTTTCACCATCACCATAGATTAGGATTCTTTACTGTTAGAGCGGTAACACTATGGAACTCACTGCCACAAGATGTAACACTGATCCAGGGATTTATTCTGCCATAGATGGAGTCTGAAAGAGTTTTTCCTCAAGTATAGGGCAATTGGATAAACTGTAGTATTACGGAATGGACATGATAGAACTGTATCTTTATTCAACCATATTAATCACATAACTAAGTAGTGGATAAAGAAGTTAATTACAGCACTATCCGTCTACATCCCCTCCCTGCCCTTGATCTGGAGGGATTGTAGGATTAACCCCTTCCTTTATCTAGACCACCATGTCACTAACATTTACCCCTTTCACCTCTCTTCTCTTGCAGCTAGAAAAAAATGTCTCATGAATATAAAAACTGGAATTGCTTTGGACGGCAGCTTGCCTTTGTCTGACATAATTCTTCATCAAGTGAGACAGTTTTCTAACAGAAACGAAAACAATATATTCTTGGATAAAACCGTCATTGTTCAACGAGATCTCATTTCCTTGGGAGACAACAATACGTCTAGTTTGTCAGGAAGCTGAGATCAATCTTACAGTGACCTGCTGAGTTATAAGGGGAAGAAAGTGTATCAGTAGCAGCTCGTCACAGAGCGGAGCATTATCTGCCCCTGTAAAGTGATGGCTGCAGCATGTGACATCAACTGTCTGCAGTATTATTAGTGAATAGGAGCAATGTTGGATTGAAGCTGCTTGGGAACACCAGAGGAAATTATTATGAGGGCTTACCCTCTATCACATGCAGGTTTTAATGTGATATCTGGTGAATGGTTCTAAAGTCAGCTCCAACGGTGGTTATTTTCTATTAGGGTATGTTCACATGGCATAATTGAGGCGCGTACAGTACGCGCCGCAATACGCCGTGTGTTTTGGGAGTCGCACTGATCAGCACGTATTCCCAAAGCAGGAGGGGGCAGTATCCCGCCGACTCCATTGACATGCATTGTTCACGGTGCGTAATCGCCGCAAACAATTAACATATCACTTATCTCCCTGCGCGTACAATACAATCGTATTATACGCGGGGGGGGGGGGGTGACGCATAATCCAGAGTTCGCTATGGATTACGGTGATTGCAGTGTGCATTTCGTCACGTATGATGCACAATACGCAGCAAAATACGTGGTGAAATGCGCGCCAAAATAAGCCGTGTGAACATACCTTTACACCCTGAAATATTAGGGTTACATTATTGGATCTCAGCTTGGGCCCACTCGAGGATTCTCTGGTGAGCCAGTCTGACCTTGACTAGGAAGAGACCCATGAAGCCAGAACTTGTAGCCATTTCTCCAAACATTCGCCTTTTACAATGAAGTTCCTTCAGTCTGGCATCAATAATGCATAAAATCTAATAATCTGAGACTTTTTCAGCAATATGTTGATATTTTATGCTACTCTGCCTCCCTTAAGGTTTTATGCAATTACCAATATCTGACAATCTAGCTCATGAGGTTCCATTGATCAGAACTGAAGAAATTTTACTTTATTGCTGGTCTCTGAATTTACTTTTTTTTCAGTATTTTTAGTGCAATGTAAATTTATAATGAAAGACTCTTCATTCCAATACATTTTAATTCCATCCCATTTTAGGATCTCTGCTTGCTGTCAGTAAATGAGAACTTGTAGAGGTTGAAAATCCCTATTGGATCTAACCCTAACAATAGTATATAATAATAATAATCTTTATTTATATAGCGCCAACATATTCCGCAGCACTTTACAATATAGAGGGAATAAGCACAGACAAACCAGACATTACATTATAAAAAAGCTACTGACAAATCAGACACGAGGTGTGAGGGCCCTGCGCGCAAGAGCTTACAATCTATTAGGGTGTATGGGTGAAACAAAGGGTGAACAAGTGCTTGGTTTACAATGGACCAGCCATGTTACTTTAAATATAGGGTAGTATACATAAAAAGGGGATGAACCTGCCATCCCAACCACTATATACAGATAAGTGCCTGTGGGTGCCAAAGTGCAGGAAGTGACGAATCTGTGACAGAATTTGGGGGGTTGACAATTAGACAAAATGAGGAAACAAATCCAGAAAATCACATTGTTTGATTTGGAAAGAATTTATTTGCTAGTTATGGTGAAAAATAAGTATTTGGTCAATAACAAAAGTTCATCTCAATATTTTTGTTATATATCCTTTTTTGGGCAATGACAGAGGTCAAACGTTTTCTGAAAAGTCTTCACGAGGTTGGCACACACTTTGCTGAATGCGGGCCCTTTTCCTCCATGCAGATCTCCTCTAGAGCAGTGATGTTTTGGGGCTGTCGCTGGGCAACATGGACCTTTTCAACTCCCCCCAAAAGGGTTTTTTTCTGGGGGTTGAGCTCTGGAGAATGGTTGGGCCGCTTCAGGACTTTGAAATGCTTTGTACAAAGCCACTCCTTCGTTGCCCTGGTGGTGTGCTTGGGATCATTGTCATGCTGAAAGACCCAGCCACGTTTCATCTTCGCTGCCCTTGCTGATGGAAGGAGGTTTGCACTCAAAATCTCACAACACATGGCCCCATTCATTCTTTCATGTACACGGATCAGTTGTCCTGGTCCCTTTGCAGAGAAACAGCCCCAAAGCATGATGTTGCCACCCCCATGCTTCACGTAGGTATCTTGTTCTTTAGATTTAACTCAGCATTCTCTCTCCTCCAATACGACGATTGTTTTTTCTACCAAACAGTTCTACTTTAGGTTTCATCTGACCATATGGGCCATTCTCCCAATACTCTTCTGGATCATCCAAATTTCTCTCTAACAAACTTCAGACAGGCCCGGACAAAAGCACTGGATTAAGCAGGGGACACATCTGGCACTGCAGGATCTGAGTCCCGGCGAGAGTAAATTAAAGCTACTGATGGTAGCCTTTTTTTACTTGGTCCCAGCTCTCTGCAGGTCATTCACTAGGTCCCCCCAAGTGGTTCAGGGCTGGTGCAGGGCTACAATTTTGTTTCTGGTGTCCTTCGGGCAGCTCTTTGGGTCTTCCCCCATAGTGGAGTTTGGAGTGTGACTGTGTGCGGTTGTGGACAGGTGTCTTTTATACGGATAACAAGTTCAAGCAGGTGCCATTGCTACAGGTAATGAGTGGAGGACAGAGGAGCCGCTTAAAGAAGAAGTTACAGGTCTGCGAGAGCCAGAAATTTTGCTTGTTTGTAGGTGACCAAATACTTATTTTCCACCATAATTTGCAAATAAATTCTTTGCAAATCAGACAATGTGATTTTTGGGATTTGTTTTCTCATTTTGTCTCTTATAGTTCAGGTCGACCTATGATACCAATTACAGGCCAGAACTTGTACAATTGGTGGCTGACTAAATACTTTTTTCCCCACTGTATCGCTGCAGCTCAGAACCTAGACTGTTAAATTGAAGGATTATTACCTCTTCCAGATACAAAGTCTCAGCTGGTTTATATAATGTTGTTAGGCCTGGTTCAGAGCTGTGTAGAAGATTCCATCACAGAATTCGTCAAAAATAACGGAAAAAATAGTGCAGCACTACTTTGCAATTAAAATGACAGACACCATAACGCAAATCCATCAGGGTCCTTCATATCTGTCATGAAACAGACCCAACACTGCCATTATTTTTATTTTTTCTAGTCCAAGAACGGAACAAAAAAACAAAATAATGGCACAAATGGGAATCATGCCTTAAAGTGAATGTGTCAGGTGGTTTATGCTGCCCTATCTGAGAGCAGGATATGATAGAGGAGAGAAGCTGAGCTCTGTGATATATAGGGTGATATGATAGAGGAGAGAAGCTGAGCTCTGTGATATATAGAGTTATATGATAGGGGAGAGAAGCTGAGCTCTGTGATATATAGGGTTATATGATAGAGGAAAAGGAGGGGCTGAGCTCTGTGTAAATAGAGTTATATGATAGAGGGAGAGAAGCTGAGCTCTGTGATATATAGGGTGATATGATAGAGGAGAGAAGCTGTGCTCTGTGATACATAGGGTTATATGATAGAGTAGAGAAGCTGAGCTCTGATATATAGGGTTATATGATAGAGGAGAGAAGCTGAGCTCTGTATATATAGGATTATATGATAGAGGGAAGAGAAGCTGGCTCTGTGATATGTAGGGTGATATGATAGAGGAGAGGAGCTGAGCTGTGTGATATATAGGGTTAATTGATAGAGGAGAGGAGCTGAGCTCTGTGATATATTGGGTTATATGATAGAGGAGAGAAGCTGAGCTCTGTGATATATTGGGTTAAATGATAGAGGAGAGAAGTGGCTCTGTGGGAATAGGGTTATTGATAGAGGAGAGAAGCTGAGCTCTGATAATGGGTTTTAAAAGATAGAGGAGAAGGGAATGAGCTCGTGATATATAGGGTTTTAGATAGAGGAGAGAAGCTGACTCTGTGATATATAGGATTATATGATAGAGGAGAGAAGCGAGCTCTGGATATATAGGTTTTATTGAGGAGAGGACTAGCCTCTATATATCGGGGATATGATAGAGAGAGAACTGAGCTCTCGATATATAGGGTTATATATAGAGGGAGAGAAGCTGAGCTCTGTATATATAGGGTTAAATGAAAAGGAGAGGAGCTCAGCCTGATATATAGGGTTATATAAGAGGAAAAGCAGCCTTTTGATATAAGGGTTATATAAGAGGGAAGGGAACTGAGCTCTGTATATATAGGGTTATATGAAGAGGAAGGAGCTTTACCTGTGATATATAGGTTATATGATAGAAGAAGAAATGAGCTCTGTGATATATAGGGGATATGATAGAGGAAGAAGCTGAGCTCTGTGATATATAGGGTTATAGATAGAGAAAAGAAGCGAGCGTGTGATATATAGGGTTAAAATGAAAGAGGAAGAAACTGAGCTCTGTGATATATAGGGTTATATATAGATGGGGGAGAAGCTGAGCTCTGTTATAAGGGTTTTAAAGGGAGGAAGGGGCTGAGCTCTGTGATATATGGTTATATGATAGAGGAGAGAACTGAGCTCTGGATATATAGGGTTATTGATGGAGGAGAGGGGGCTGATCTGTGATATATAGGGTTAAATGATAGAGGGGGGGGGAAACTCAGCTTTTCCCCTTTTATTAGTTGCTCTTTTAATAGGCAGCATAAAACCCTCTCAGGTTTTCCCTTTAAAACTCTGGAATAGACAAGAATTATTCCCTTCACTGGCAGTAACCAGATATCTTGATTGCATTGAGGAATTAAAGTAATAAAAAGTTAAGAATTTTTTATTTTATGTGGGTAAAATTTCATTTAAAAAAGAAGAATACCCCCTTTAAATTGCCAAGCAAAAACAAGTTATAAGCATTTGTCTACAATGTCCTGAATGTCTGTGACTGGCAGTGTTATGGTGGCACTCTCTGGTTTGTATTGTTAATGGGGCACTTGGTGACTGAAATTGTTTGTAAGGACACTCTTGGCTCTTATTGGCACTGTTTTCACTAGGCCTATCTATAAGTGCACTCTCTGGTTGGCAGTTTATGGGGGCGCTTTCTCAGAGACAATGATTATGGTGGACACGTTCAGTAGCACTGGTAATGGGGCACTCAAGGTTGGTATTGTTTATGGGAGCACTTGGTAACTGGCACTGTTTAGTGGGACCCTCATACTATTATTGGGGCTCTCTTTTTTAGGTGCGTTTATGGATAACTCTGTGGCCGGCAGTTTATGCGGTCACTTTCTCACAGACAAAATGTATGGTGGACTCTTTGATTGCCACTGGTAATGGGGCACCCATTGATTCTTACTGCTTATAGGAACACTTGATGGCTGGCTTTGTTTTTCAGGGGGGGCTGTTATATTATTATTGGGATTCTCCTCACAAGGGTTGTTTATGGGTGTATTCTCTGGTTGGCACTGTTAATAAGAGGTCTCTCTGGCTGGCACTGTTAATAGGGGTACTCTCTGTCTGGCACTGTTATTAAGGGGGTCTCTGGCTGGCACTGTTATTAAGGGGGTCTCTGGTTGGCACTGTTAGAAGGGAACTCTGGCTGTCACGGTTAGGGGACACACTGGCTGGCAATATTTATTGGGGAACACTCTGTCTGACACTGTTTATACAAGGACACCCTAACTGGCACAGATAATACAGGGACTCTAAGGCTGGCACTGTTAACAGGGGGGCCTTCTGGCTGGCGCTGTTACTATGGGGACCCTATGACTGGCACTGGTAATAAGGGAACTCTATGGCTTGCACTGTGAATAGGGGGGACCCTCTGGATGGCACAGACAATAGGGGACTCTGTGGCTGGCACTGTTAATAGGAGGTCCATCTGTCTGGCACTCTTAATAGGGGAACAGTATGGCTGGTGCTGTTAATATAGGGAATTCTATGGCTGGCACTGGGAATAGGATTTTTTTTTATCTGGCTGGTATTGTTGATTGGGGGACTCTGTTTGGCACTTCCTGGCTGGCATTGTTAATAGGAGGTCTTTGTGGCTCACACAGTTTATAAGGGTGACTCTCTGGCTGGTACATCTATCAGGGTGGGTCTCGGTATCTGGCACTGTTTATTAGGGGGACTCTCTGGCTGGTACTTTTATTAGGGGGGGTCTCGGTATCTGGCACTGTTTATTAGGGGGACTCTCTGGCTGGTACTTTTATTAGGGGGTGGGGAGTTCTCTGTAGCTGGCACTGTTATTAGAGGGCACTGTTAAACGGTACATTCTTGGGCTGGGTAACTGTACTATGAATCCTTCTTCATCCAGGTAACGTAGAGTAGAAGGCTCTGACACTGATGCGTCCACAGATATTTGCCACTTTACATCTCTACAGTCATGAAGGGGTTACTTTCACAGTGCCCCCACAAGGACTGCGCCAGCTTAATTGCAGCAATGTTCTGTACTGCAGACGAGTCTCCCCCTGGTCCAGGCTGATATGAAATAAGAGTTATTAGCCATAATGCACAGCAGGATAATGCAGTTACTGCGCGGTGACTCATCCGTGTGCCATCCACCAGCCGCACATGAAGGGAACGGTCATAAATCTGTGCATAGCTGCAGTGTTTATCCAGCATCTGGATCTCTTTATAATAATCACGTCTAATACGTATGAGAATATTTCAGATTAACTTAAACTCTGCGACTTTAGCAAGAATCCTCAGAATGAAGAAGATTTAGCAAAATCAGAGATCACAGACCAGAGTCATCTGTGCAGATCTTTTTCTTGCTGCAGGAATGTATTAGGATAGGCCTCCTGTTTATGGGGGGCGCTCTCTGGCTGGCACTGTTTGGGGACACTTTCTGTTTTTCTCTAATACAGTGGTTTACTGAGAGTCATACTTTTATCTATAGTAGTTTCTTGGGCGCTATTCTTTTCAACTTCTGTTAGTTATCAAGGTCTTTCAAGGATTTCTAGGGTTGGGTAGGAGGTTTGTGAGTGGGGCCGCCCTTTTAGGGGTGATAGCACCACTTTAGGCAGAGTTGAATACCCCGGGTCTAGTAGGGTTTTTTTTTCCTAGTTTTTAATGTATATTATTAAAGGTTACATTTAATAATAGGATTCACTTTTTTGCTGTGATTTTTACTTTCTGTTTTGTGCCATGTGGCTGGCACTGATAAGTGGGCACCCTGGCAAACACTATTTTATTTCTGCCAAAGACCGTCGCAAGCTGGAATTGCAAATCAAGGCATTTTGGTGCTCTATATGGGGTTTGTCTCTGTTACTGTTGGTTGCCACTGTTTATGGGCATCTTTCTCCTGGCACATTTCAAAGGGCACTCTTTGTTTAGTACTGTTCATGCAGATACCTTCTGTTACATACTTCATATAGGGATACCCTAGCACTGTCTATAGGGGAAGTCACTGATATAGCCTCTCTGGTTGGCAGAGTTTGGGGATATTTTCTATCTTGTGACGTCTGGCTAGTACTAATTACTCTGGCACACTGGCTAATACTATGTGTGGGGTCAATTTCTGGGGTTCCCCCCGCTTTTTTTCTTTTTGGTGGCTTTTTTTTTTTGGGTGGCCTTCATAGACTGTTCATGGGGCTCTTTCTTCTGGCACTTTTTCATAGGGGCACTCTCTGTTTGGCACTGTTTGTGTGGACACCTTCTGTTAGACGCTTTATATGGGGGGACTCTAGCACTGTCTATTGCTGGCATAGTTTAGGAAGGCATTCTGGAACCATTATCGGAGTTCTTTCTGCTGGTACATTTCCTATGGCCACCCTCTATTTGGCTTTGTGTATCAGCATACTTTGTGAAAGATTCTTTATATGGGGGTCTCTAGCGCTGTCTATGGGGTGCTCGCTGTCTGTTACTATGGGGATACTCTCTGTTTGGCATAACTTATGATGGCATTCTGTAACAATGTATGGAGCTCTCTCTTCTGGTATTTTTCCTAGAAGCACTTTATATTTGTTACTGTTTAAAAGGACTCTTTCTGGAAAACACTAGGGTGACATGTATGTACGGGGCTTCGCCAGAATTCTGGAGTCCTTTCAGCCGAAAAACTGTTGCAGCCCTGTTCTCTAGATGTATGAACAGACGCACTCCAAAATTAGCCGTGTTTTACGGCGCCCGCAGCACTTTGTAATGTGCCCAAGATGTGGGGGCGTTCTGGGGGCACGTCGCACCACAAACCTTTAAATTTCTACACATTTATGATGGGGGACGGAAAACGGGCAATTACTGCTGGAACTGCAACCAAAGTTCAAGTGGTTACCTAACCTGAGTTTCGTAGTGGGACTAGAAAGCCCAAATCTATGACCCCAGTAAGCGGGTTTCATGATTCCCGCTTCTACATGTTTTAAAGCTATTTAGAACTGGCCTCTATGGGCCTAGATTATATATGTTGCCATTTATGTAATGAAAGCTTAACACTTTTTAGGGAGGACTCACTATCCAATACTGTTTATGGGGGCACTCCCTTGGTGACATAATTTTTGAGGGCATTTGAACTTTTTAAGGGCCTCTATACGGGCACTCTTTAAAAGGCAACTTTTTAGCTGGCAGGGAACTTTGTGGCTGGCGTTACACATAGGGAATTAATTCCAAACTGAATTGATTCATTTTTTTAAGTTTTGCAATATATATCCATAGTTATAATTAAAAGATAATATCAGTCTGCATACAGTCACCACTAGGGAGAGCTAAAGAGTTTACTGTCAACTGTTTTAGGATTAAAGGGATCGTCTAAGATTTTTATAAAATTGCCTGTTGATTGAGACGAAACTGCACGTACCTCTGCACACCAAACTGCAGCCAGTCACTGGTCTTTTGCCCTTTCTGTAAATAGATGAAAAAAATTTAAAATTTTTATTAATCAAATAGAATAAAAAAAAGAAAACAAAAATTTATAAGGTGATCCTCACTTCCCCAAATTACAAGAGACAAAGAAAAGTAGGAAAATAAACAAACAAATGGTAACCGCCTCAATAAGAGCGACCCTGTCTGGAACCTTTCTTTTGTAAAAAAAACCCCTACAATCTCCCTGCAATAAATAGCAAAGTGGTTATCCACCAGGACTAAGAAATACAGACAATAACAGCAACTGGCTCATAGAGTAGACAAAAAGATAACACCTGTCATACATCAGAGGCGTAACTCAAAGCTCAGGGGGGCCCCGTGCAAAGCCTAAAAGGGCCAAATTTTACCATGTGCCATTCCCCTACAGTATCTTTTTAAAGGGTAGATGGGTCTACCACTACCTCTGCACCCTCTGTAGCTACGCCACTTCAACCTTTAACAAAAAACCCGGGGATGGCCCAAAAATGCATCAGTCTCGGACTCACCCACAGGGAATAGGTGAAACCCCCGGTGGGTGCCTGAGTATGGTAGACCTTGTTTTTCAACTGCATATACAACCTAAGAAGAGGCATAAAATTATAGACAGAGAGGTAAAAAGCAAGAAGCGTACAGGAGGTATGAACAGTCATTTACAGTAGCTGTAAGTTGGGCGCCTAATGTCAACCCCAAACGGGGGGGCCCTAAACAGCTAACGGTGGCCCCTTGAATAACCCCACCGGGGCCCTTTAGCACCCCCACCCGACACTGACAACATGCATATTAGACAAATATCTGACTGCTAGGGTAAGGACCAAATTACCTAGAACCATCCTAATTCATGATCATAAACCTCTGATGTGTTTCCCCCAAAATGTAATGGGTTCATCAGGGAGACACACAAAGCAGTAATAATGTGGTAAGTGAATACATATTATACAAACAAGTATAGATCCAAAAATGACCAAAGATAAGGTTCAAGAACCTAAAAGCGGACAATCTAGGGCCAAAATGGACTAACCTTTCGTGTCAGGAATGGGACAAGGTATTTTGGTGCCTTTAGGTAAATAAGGCATATAGAGCCCCCTATGGAAAATTCAGCCCACTCCATACCTCCTTATGCCCCCTTTTCTGCCTGGTATGAAGTGGGAAGTGGGAAACATTATTCACTACATATATCAATAAAACTAGGGTCATGTTACTATAAAGATTTATTAAAAGATGAATCTGCACAGAATGTTTAAAAACTAAAGGGATCTACAAAAGGAAAATAATAAATTTGTACATGATCTTCCAAAGGGAATGTTTAGGGGGGGATACACTGTTCAGTTTTTCTTTGTGGTGTGTTGTGAAATTTTGCAAATCTTATATCTCACCCTGTATATGTTCCAAAATGTTCTTTCAGATCTTTATTTATTAAACAGGAGCAAAGTGCTCAATGCAAATTATTAGTAAATAGGTTACATAAAAGGTTCAGTGGCTATAGCAAATTATAGGCAGGGCCGGGACAATGGGTGGGAGAAAGTAGGCGATTGCCTAGGGCGCCACTTAATCTCAGGCAGAAAAGGGGTTGCAAGGAGGCATGAAATGGGCTGAATTTTCCATTTTGGGGGCACTTTGTACCTTATTTGCCTAGGGCACAAGAATAGCTTGTCCCAGCTCTGATTATAGGTGTAGTTCTACTGCTGGAAATGACTCGGATCAAAAGACGAGAGTACAGAGAGGGAACGGATACACAGAGTCCCACTTATGGGGCGGCATGTATGAATGGGGCTGCGCCAGATATCTGGTGTCCTTTCAGCCCGATATCAGGCGCAGCCCCGTTCGCTACATGTTTAAATCATCCGCATGCCACTCTCGGGCGCATTACATTACATTTGTGGTTCAAATATATTTGGCCCATTTTCAGAATTAGATTTCATATCTTTGGTGAAAGGGACATAACACAGATGTGAATACAGCCTTAGGGCTTGTCCCCATGGCACAGGTTATTTGTCTGCAAACCATCTGAAAACCGACAAGCAAAACTCCCCCATAGACTTCAATAGAAAATAAGTGCAGTGGTCCCCACTGCATTGATTTTCCGCTGGACGGTTTTTCACACCACCGGCAGTCCGGAAAACTTAGAACATTCTTCCACCCGGTTTTCAGGCAGAACATGAACATGTCGGTGCGAAGGGGGAGGGTTTGAATCAGCAAAAAACCGACAAAATCCGTCCCCCTGTATGCCAAAAAAAAGACCAAATGCCGGTCGAGATATCCAACCAGTATTTGGTCTTTGCCGTGTAAATGCACACTTAGAGCGTGTCCCCACTGCACGGGATTTGCGCCGGCCACCTGAAAAACATTGTGCATGCACATTCTTCCGTCCAGTTTTTGGATGGAATATGAACATGTGAATGGGAAGGGGGAGGGCTTTTCTCCGCTCATCACGGGGAGGTGATGGTACACAAACCGGACAAATACCGGTCGGATAAACCGACCGGTATTTGTCCTCTGCCGTGTAAACGGGCCCTTATAGTCCAGAGCTGCATTCACGTTCTGCTGATTGTCATTGGAAACAGTCAGCAAGTTTACCTAGGCCAAGTATACCTAGCACTACCATTAACATACAAATCCTTTGCAGCTCAGTTGAATTCCCATAATGAAGAGGGATGGTTAAATTCTGCTTTCAGTAGACTTTAGTCCCCAAAGTTGAAATTCTCAATCGGGATGGGAATGGATAAAACCATTTAGATTCTCTAAACATGTTTTTTATGGGATAGTGATGGTAGTTTGATGAAATACATCAGAGGGAAAGTGATGTATTCAAACAGGTTAATAGGGAAAGGGCATTTTTGCATAAAAGTTTGTATTGGCGCATGTATATTTCAAAATGGTTTTTTTTGTCAGAAATCAGGCAAACCATCATATGTTTGGAATGTGGAAAAAAAACACTACTGAAAACACATAAAAACCCAACACTCATCCACACGTGGGTGTTGCACCTTTTTTGGTGCAGAAAAAAAACAAAGTAGGTCTATGGGGAGAAAAATAATGGAAAAATACCACAAACTGCCTCGTATAGCTGAATAAGTGTGTTTGGCGATATTCAAAAGTCTCATAGAAATGCCCTCCTCATTCTGTAACACGGTCAACTAGTAGCTAACTATGAGCTGACCTGTTATGTGGATGCACCTTCATGGGATCATGCCTTTAACTAGATTGAGCCATTTACCTGTTAATATTATTTTGTGAAAGAACTGTATGAAGACCAGGCTCAGACTGGCCCACAGGGAAGCAGGGGCCCCTGGGCATGGCAGCCTGGGGATAATTTTCCGGAAGGCAGAAAGCATGAGGCATGTGCAGCCATCTATAGTAGCTGTAGGTTGGGCCCCAAGAATAACCTCCATGGGTGGGCCCCAAGAATCTACTTCACTGATGGGCACCAAGAATAACCTCCATGGGTGGGCCCCAAGAATCAACTACACTGGTGAACCCAAGAATCAACTGCACTGATGGACCCCATGAATCAACTCCACATGTTGACCCCAATAATTAATTCCACTGGTGGTCCCCAAGAATCAACTCCACTGGTGGTCCCCAAGAATCAACTCCACTGGTGGTCCTGAAGAATCAACTCCACTGGTGGTCCCCAAGAATCAACTCCACCGGTAGTCCCAAAGAATCAACTCCACTGGTGGTCCTGAAGAATCAACGCCACTGGTGGACCCCAAGAATCAAGTCTAATAGTGGACCCATAGAATCAACTCCCCTGGTGGGCGCCGAGAATCATCTCCACTGGTGGGCCCCTAGAATAAACTCCACTGGTGGGCCCCAAGGATTAATTCCACTGGTGGTCCCCAAGAATCAACTCCACTGGTGGACCCCAAAAATCAACTCACCTGGTGGCTCAATGGCAACCCAGTCCGACACTGATCAAGACAGTCTTTTGGATCCAAGTTTCCCCTTATGGGAGTTGTTGAGGGATTCCTGGAAAGATCATAAAGACATCTATTTATTGGCAAATTCCATTGAAAGCAATAAAAGTTGAATTTGTAATGACAGATTTCCATGTTGTGCCTGTGGTCAGGTTAGGATTCATCAGGGTGGGGGGTTATAACATGTACTTTTCCTATAGTTTATGTTTTATTACCGTCCGTTGATTGATTTCAACATTTTAATTACTTTTTACATCCCCTTTAGTCATTGGTAACATGATTGATTAGCCCCTTCTCAGCCTAGTTGGTGAATACATAGTAAAGCCCCTCTTCTGGTTAGAATTATCTTGTGTGTATGGCTGGTATCATTGCCAGTAAGCTGAAACATTTGATAGTATTAGTAAAATATATCATGTGCCCTAAAGAGTCTTGTGTGTGATCGGGGAATTGCTCACAAATCTTCATATATTTGCATTAGTTCTGTATCGTGTGTGTGGCACAGCATTACTGCATGTATATTACACGTGACCATACCTCAGAGGCTGCATAGTGAAGGTCATCAGTCTCCCAGGGATTGATTATAAAGACCTTTGTCTTTGCCCAGCTTATGGGTCGAGATAATAATATTAGATGAGTACATGGCACATGGGCATATAAAGTTGCACCTTTTCATAAGTCTGTGGGGGGGCGCTATAATAAACAGCTTTTGTAAATTCATAGCAAGGTCTAACCCCAGCAACTGCACATTCTTACATATCCCATAGTGCAATGTGCTGTGTAACAGGCACGCTGCCCCCTGCTCAGTTGCGTCACTCTGTTTTACTATCAGTGTGATTAAATAATTTGGCAGGCCCACGTCCGGACTCTGCAGCTGTCGTCAGCTCCAAGACATCCAGCTGGAAGCACAATTTACACGGCTCCAAAAAGTCCAGTTCATCTTAAGTCCCTGAACAGATCATCACTTTCATTTCCTTAAAAGCAATGGAAAATTCCCAAACTTTCATTTTTGCAACAGTTTTTTTTTATCACATCATTGACAGATCCTCCAAGAATAAGTACTGTCTATTGTATATTAAGTTGACTTCGCAGCTATTATTTGAAGTAGCAGAGCTACTGTAAGTATGTTCTTTGTGTAATTCATGATGGCGCTATGTTATCTGTTATTTTAGTCTAAAGTGGCCATATATATTAGGGGGCGTTCATCTTATCTATTAGGCATATTAGGTAGTTGTCTGGGAGCTTAACATAGGGGTAAGTCCCAGTCCCAGGAATCTAGGACATTTACCCTGGATCCCTGGGTCAGTGCTGTTTTTTTTTATCTGATTGAGTAAACAGTTAAAAACCATGGCATTTCATGACCCTAGGCAGCGCCTATCTATAGCTGTCTATGACCAAAATACCCACTCCCACTTGACTTCCCCTTACCAAGAAGACACTGAGACATGGGTTGGATAAATTGGCCACAGCAGCCATTTTATTAACAAACAAGTAACAGAAAATCTTACAAACAATGGGTATTGAAGAACCCTCCAATACCCATTTTCCATTATCCCTTCCACCAAAAGCCTATCTGACACTACCCTAACTAAAACTTGGGGCTGAGGTCCTTGGAGCTATGATTTCCCAACCAACCATGGTCTGGCGAAAACTCCTCCTTCTCTCTCAGCCATTGCCCCCAGCCGTAAACCCCTGGCTTCAGGGCACCAAAAGCCACCTCTGGCGGCTAACCATTCTTGCGCTCCCAAGGACTCTGCCCTGTGGAGCCCCAACCTTCGCCAGCCTGGTCACTCAACCACTGGGAGCCAAGCGAAGCCTGACTCCCCCACTAATTTTCCCCACCTCCAAGGACCCCAAAACCCGCCGGCCACTACGACAACTACTCCTTTCCGTGCTGACCTTCCTTCCAGACCCCCCCCCCAAACCAGAAAAGGGAGGGTGGGCGGGACAGGTTTGAAAATTCCTAACTGACTGCCTGCGCACGGCGCGGGACTCGGCCTTATATGCCGGCCCCTCCCACCTGCCGCGCGCTTAGCTCCGCCCCTTAACTGTCGGCGCGCGGCACGGGACGCGGCCTTACATGCCGGCCCCGCCCACCTGCCGCGCGCTAAGCTCCACCCCCTGACCTCGCGCCACTGCAGGCGCGCCGGGTCATGTGGGGCCTACCTCTACATCAGCAGGGTATTCTGATGTAGGTGGCATGACAATGTCATTATATTGTGACGCCTGAAGCAGACCCCAGCTAATTAGCATTGTTGGCCACATGCTGTTTTAGGTCTGTAAAATACAAGACATCATGTCACTTCATCATACCTCTTGTGTAAGGCCTTATCCAGGGGATCCTGCTGCTCGTCGAGGAAACGTTGAGAGGTGAGTTTTATTATATTTTTTTGAGGTTCCAAATAAAGGCTCCTCTATTAAAGATGGGGGCCTTACATATTTAGGCCTGCTCCCTACCTACCCACCTGGGGCACTGCCTATCAAAGCTATTGTTTACAGTTAGACATTGAGATTCTACCAAAACAACACAAGGACACAAGTTTCATGGAAATATGCTGATTAGAAATTGCAAGGCTTTTAACCCCGCACTACAGAAGGGGGGAATTTTACATATACAATTTATATATTTTAAAATGTATAAAGAGGAGTCACGATGGCGGAAGATTTGTATCCCGCAGGGACTTAAAGCTAGAACAAAAGAATCCTCCCTGATAGAACATAAATGTACCTGATTTCCATAACACTACCTTGGGCCCTGCCTACCTATGTGGGCTCATATCTATCAGTGGCCCAAGCTGCCTACTAGGGGTTTACCTATCTATTTAATGGTGATGTGCCTACCTATTCAATTGGGGCCTATCTACCTTATGGGGGATGTTCCTTCTTATCCATTGAGGGCTTATCTACCTTATGGGGGCTTACCTACCTATATAGTGGGGGCCTACCTACCTAATGGAAACAGTGTGTATACTATGTGCCTCCTACTTATCACAAAGGAACTACAACTAGGGACACAAAAGGTGGCCCTATAAACGTCTAGGGGAATTTTTAGTGTTTAGGGGTACTATTACCAGTGTCAGACTGGGGTGCCTATGACCCACCAGAGGAATTGATTTTAGGGGCCCACTTTGCCTCGCTGTCTCCGCCACCTGTACGGTGTCCCGTCTGGTCTCGCTTCAGCTTATACAGATCGATTTGATGACATCATCACGCTAATCTATAATCAAGATGGAGCACTGGGACTTCTGAGTCTCCCTCACCTAATTGCAGCAGGACACCGTTGATAAACATAAAAATTCTAAAGATATATGTCCCACTCCCCGAATGATACATTGTAACGTCAGAGGAGGTGCAGTGGGCCCTGACTGCCACCCAGCCCACTGTCCCTGCCTACTTGGCGTGCTGCCCTAAATGGCAGACCCCAACTGGACGACAAGACCTACGCTACCATGTGCAGGGGCGTCAGGGGAACGTGAAGTCAAACAGTCCGGGTCGATAATGGTACGGGTACGTCAAAGCCACGAATCGGAAACCAAGAGAATAACGGGAAGCCAGGCGAGGGTCAAAACACTGGAGGTAACGCGGTACAAAATCAGAGGACAGAAACGGAGTCGAAGAGCAAGCCGAAGTCAGGAAATCAGGAGTAACAAGCAAATCAGGAAACCAGGGGAAGCAGGGGTAACCTTTCTCAGGCAAAGACTGACAGGAATGAGGAGCCCGGAGCCCGCCCCAGCAGTTGATTGGTGCAGCCTCCGGACCCTCCTATTGGCCAGAGCGACACACCCTCTGACCTGATTAGGAGCCAAGCTGTCACTCCTCGGCTCATCTGCCCGGCCTCTCCCTGGGTGTGTCGAGTGACCAGAGGGATGAACCCCTGCCGTGGCTTGCTGCTCCACGATGGAAACGTGCGGCGTGACATACATTTTATATCATTAACAATATATCAAAAGCTATAACACAAAGTTCTAAGTATAAAACCACTAAATAATGGTTGCACATTTACCAAATAATATCGCTATATAAAACCAGAAAGCAAAGGCTAATATTACCAATAATTCCTCTTAGACCAAATACTGCAACACCATGACCACATATCCCCACCACGTAGTGACTGAATAATACCACCACACGATTAACACATATCACCACCACATAGTAAGTGAATAATGCCACCACACCATGACCTCCTATCACCCCCCCACATTGTGACTGAATAATGCTACACCATGACCACCTATCACCACTTTATAGAGACTGAATAATACTGACACACCCAGACCACATATCCCCAACACATAATGACTGAATAATACCACAACACTATACCACATATCACCACTATATAGTGACTGAATACCACCACACCATGACCACATATAACCACCACATAGTAACTGAATCATACCTCCACACCATGACCACATATCACCACCACATAGTAACTGAATCATACCTCCACACCATGATCACATATCACCAATATATAGAGACGAATAATACCACACCATTACTGAATATAAACCATTACACTTTGCACACATATAATTGATTACAATTCAGGTACATTTATTGACCCACAGGTGACGTTTCTCCGATGAGTAGTTCACGTTCCCTTTTCTTCTCCATCTGGTCCACACCACCATATCACAATTCCGGTGATACCTAATTTATTTTTTGTTGTGTTGTAACCCCAAAAAAATAAAACCTTTTATTTGCTTCTTAAATTTGCTTTGTGATTTTATACAGCCATTAACTTTTTTAACTTTTAAATCATGAGAGCTTGTTTTTTGCAGATTCACCTGTTTTATTGATGTTATTACGGATTTACCAAGGAAGACGACCTTCCTGTTGATGAGCATAGGGATGAGGTAATTTCACCTTAAATGTTACTTGTCTAACCCAAGAAGAAGTACAGCTCCGTCTTAAGAAGATTAAAATAGACAAATCCCCAGGTTCTGACGGTATACACCCACGTGTCCTAAGGGAGTTAAGTGATGTCATAGATAGACCCCTATTCTTAATATTTATGGACTGTCTAATAACAGGGTATGTCCCAAAGGATTGGCGCATAGCAAATGTGGTGCCAATATTCAAAAAGCAGTCAAAAAGTGATCCTGGAAACTATAGTACCGTTAAGTTTAACCTCTGTTGTGGGTAAAATGTTTGAAGGTTTTCTCAGTGAGATACATCCTGGAGTATCTCACTGGAAATAAATGTATAACGCCGTTCCAGCATGGGTTCATGAAGGATCGGTCCTGTCAGACTAATCTCATCAGCTTCTATGAGGAAGTCAGTGCTAGACTGGATCGGAGTGAGGCACTGGATGTCATATATCTAGATTTTTCTAAAGCATTTGATACGGTGCCACATAAAAGATTGGTAAGTAAAATGAGAATGCTTGGACTGTGGGGAAAATGCTTTGAAGTGGGTAAGTAACTGGCTCAGTGGTAGAAAGCAAAGGGTGGTGATTAATGATACGCACTCGGACTGGATCCCTGTTACCAGTGGGGTAACACAAGGGTCAATATTGATCCCTATCAGGTATCAGAGCATGCCTAGAAATCTCTCCTATAGAAGTCAATGACTCTGTTCCTGTTCACAGGCTCCTATGTCCATGAAGCTGCTGTAAAGCATCTTTCTACATGCTGTTACAAAACAGCTCAAGAAAGGATGGCCGCCCCCATAGTCACATACAGAAAGTAAAAAGTAAAAAAATACAATCAGGAAATAAAAACATCTAAGAAGAAAAGATTATGTATCAGTAACTGGTTTTAATTAGCTAGGAAAAATGGCGATGGATTCCCTTTAAGGAAATCTTGACCGAGAGACATGAAAGTGATGCAGTCCAAGAAGTAAAAGACAAATTTAGCTCTGCTACATCAGTGCAAATAAAAGGTTATTTTTTAAAAAATGTTTCTTGTTTACTTTTGGCAGAACATTTCAGGATCTGAGTTTACATCCAGTTTGTATTTGCCAACTTGAGATTTACATTGCAGCATCCGTTACTGGTTTATGAGAGTACATAGTGTCGGCTGTGGTTTCCTAACACATGAAGGATATTAGAAAACCTATTGTACCAAAAGCCAAGAGATGAAATCTGGAGACAGAACAAACAACAGTGGCTGAAATCCTCTCACATTCACATGTCAGGGAACTGGATGCACCAAGCGGACAGCTTAACTGGGGAATGCATGCAAAAAATAAAATATAACACCCTTCCGCCGCATTGTCCAAATGGCTTTTTTCGACCTTCTGGTCTAAGTGATGCCCCATCATATTGACCCCAGCATGAAGAAGGACTGTATTCCCCAACGTTGTGCATCTTACAGTGAAGTTGGCTCTATCTGTGTCAGGTCCACTAGTATCTTACACTATCATTTCATTAGATTTTTTTCACTAAACATATCACAAGGCATTATGGGAAAGTAGCTGAGAAGCTCAAGCACTCTGTTTTGGATGTAACAAATCCTCAATTTGCTTTTGACCCAATGAGTCTTTGGAAAGCAAGAAGGGATATTTAGCCAAGCCAGCATCACCCATCTGTAGACAGCCGCTTCGGGGTGTTTGCCCCTCGTCAGTACAGAGCAGAGCGATGCTGGCTTGGCTGAGTGGGCGGCAATGAGTGGCTCAGAAAGGGAAGATCTCTCCTTAGGTAGAGCGCCTATATAGGCGTGTGGAGATTCAAAATTGTCTTTTTGCACTCCCCTTCAGTAAACATAATACTGTTAAATTCTATAATCTGGAATCCCAAATTTATTTCTGCCACAGAACAGTAAAATAATCTGGATTGCCATAAGAACAGGGCAGGTCAGCTTAAATGACCAATTAGTAGACCCCTCTGATTACAAAGTAGGGTACACTAAAGACTCTATAGTCCAGAAAGCTTGGGCTGCCACAACAAGTAAACTGAAATACACATGTCAATGATGGTACCAGCTACACTGGCATGACATCTTTGAGGAGATTCATTATCCTTACAAATATCTACATGTCCCTAAAATGTTCTCTGCTCTTCCCTATTATCAACATATCTTCCTTTCCCCTTGTAGTCACAGAAATGTTATCCTTCTTGCACCAACAGTGCTCCATTTCTCTGGCAGATACAGCAGGATTGTCCTCCCAACAGAAGGGACCAAAGTGACTATCCTCTTTTTCTCCCAGTAGTCATATCAGTGCTCTTTCAGTAATCACACCAGCTCATTGCTTCTCCAATAGCCATCGGGGCTCTTTCGCAGATTCTGCCACCACTTACCCTCTTCCTCTAGGAGCCTCTGATGGACCTTCCCCTATTACTTAGTGGCAGAAACCTCCCACTCCCCCAACTGCTTCCCAGTTGTAACCTTAAAAAATAAGTTGTAATAAGTTTTCATATAATGGTCTTAAAGGGGTTTTTCCATAGTAAGGCCATGTCCCCAGACCGGGTTTTTTGGCCTTTTTTTTCACCCGGGTTTTTGCTTTTTTTCAGACCGCCTGAAAAAACCCGGCCCAAAAAATTTTGCCCAATTGGCTCTATGGAAACCCCTGCACAGTCCCCATTGAGGGTTTTCCGCCCAGCTTTTTTCCCCCCGTGGGTTCCGCCAAAAAAGCTTTGAGCTTTTATTCTTCCCCCGGGTTTCGGACGGAAATAACCTAATGGGGGAGGAGGGAGGGTTTTCCCTAAAATGGGAGAACGCCCCCCACCCCGTACCCCAAAAAGAAAATACCCAAAAGCGACCTATTTGTTTTTTTTTTCCTTTTCAGGGACAAACACTGAAGATTGACATTTTGATACAATGTAAAAGTAGTCAGTGTTTAAAGGGTTGTTAAAAGTGTAAATTTTGGGTGGCCCCCAAAATAAAATCACAACAGCCAAATCAATGTTAAACCCTGGCAACAAAAGTGATACAACCCCCCAAATGAAATGGGCAAAAATGTGCCCAAAATGTCAAATTTTGTGTGGCCCCCCTTATTTTCCAGCACTGCCTTTAAATTCTTTGGGTGGGGTCACTAGACTTCACGGTTTCAACACTGGAATCTTTTCCTTCTCCCTGACACATCACGGAGTGGGGAGTTAGAGAAACCCGGCGCTCCCCCTTCTGTTGAGGATGCCAACAGATGTCGTTTTTGGTTTAGGTTTTGGAGACATGTTGGGCCGTCCCGCACATTTACCCTCATTTTCTTAAGCAAGGCAGTGGTCGTCTTGGAATGATGGGGGTTGTTATCATGTTGGAATACTGCTCTGCCGCCCAGTTTCCAAAGGGAGGGTGTAACAAAATGGAGGGAAGATGGCAAATTGGGCACAATTTGTTCATTTTCACTTAGGGGTGTACTCACTTTTGTTGTCAGCGGTTTAAACATTGGTGGTGTGTTGGGTATTTTGAGTACACCAAATTTTCATGTTTAAAATGTAAAATACAGGAGTTGGGTAGTACAATCACTATAATACCTTGTTTGTATGTTAAAGATTTGCGAAAAGTCCTTTGCAAATATTTCCTTAACAGTGTCCCACCTATTTCCCAGATTCCAATCTTTTATGGGTGCATCAGTCCTCAGGTGCTATAGCACAGACCCGTTCAATCTCTCTGATGGCGCCAGCACTTTGCTATAGCTACAGACCTGACTTTATACAGCTAGGGAAACCGTTTAACACTGAAATTTAAAAAAGAAACCCGAAAAAAAGGACTGAGGTAAGATGAATCAATATAGTGAGACAACCCCTTTAATGTGACTGTCAGCTTATATATCCACATCAATGCTGCAATGCTGCACCAACTATGTAAAGTGTTTAACATGCTTCAAGTATTAAGACCATAAGTAAAGCCTGCAAGGTCTCAAACTGAAAGTTCTTTTGGTTCTTTCTATCTGGCACATAAAAGTCCCGCGGGACCCCTAAAAAAACCAAACCCCCAACCTTACTTACTGCCACTCTATTCAAAGTGTGATTAATAAAGCACAGGGTGCAAACTCAGACACCACTGCATTCAAAAGGGAGATCTTATAATCGGTGGAGATCCTAGTGAATAGACCCCGACTGATCACAAACTTATCACCTATCCTATTAATAGGTTAGAGGTTATTATTATGGGGAAAACCCTTTTGATTCTGGAAGATAGGAATTTTACTACTGTATAATACATTAGCATCCATAATTCTGGACACCATAAATGCCAATGAATTTCTACCAATAAACTTTTGATAAAGCAGAACATCTTGTAATCCAGAAAGCTGTGTTGAGCAGGAATACAGGAATTTTACTGTAACACGGCCATAAAGTCCATGAATTTGGAAACCTATAGTTTGGCATTCCTGCTAATCTGACTAAAAGAGTCCTAGTATCAGATCAGGTCATTTCAGGACTTTCATACAAAAGTACGAAGACCATGAGCTCCTGTCATGTCTCCTGGGTTGAAAGGATGGGAACATAGTTATTTCCTTGGAGAATCCAGTTATCCAGCAATTTACTGGATTAGACTGTAAAAGTGATATTGACAAATCGGCCCATGACCCAGCTGTGCTCTTATTGCTCTTATTCTTCTGGATGTCCAACTAAAGGTCTTAACTCAACAGATGGCTCTTGTAGTAAACCATTAACAGGCTTGGTGCAAGGGCTTGGGGCCATGTCCATGGACCAAGAGCTTTGCACCACATAACAAGGTTTCATGCAAATACTGGTGAATCAACTGATGAGCCCAGGATGGGGGCCCCCATAATCTTCTCCTCACCACACACTGACCTGCGCCCACAATGAACTAAACAAAACTCTTCGGGATTGCGTCCAAAACCAAAATTGAGAATGTGAAACAGAATGTAGACCATCTAATAGCTGAACTAATTGTGGCATGCTATGGCCTGGAGGGGGCTGCTAGACCACCCTGGTCTCTGGGTAGACCACACACCTAGAAGACAAGAAGTCAGAGAAGTGTGCAGATACGCTCTATGGAAACAGTAACCCTGCCGGCAGCATTTCCACATAACAATAGCCTCAGCAGGTTGATGAAGAGGCTTATTCACAATGCTAATTGATTTCCTTCTGTCTGGATGAGTAGGCTGAACCTGCACTGAGCTGTGGCCTCAATCTTCTCTACCTCCTAAGTTGCAAATAACACAGCACAAGCTGTTTCCTGAGAAAATGTAGAGTTATAATAACCCTATTAAACCCTTATGTATTAAGGGTAAAAGAATATATAGCGGCGAGACAGTAAAAGCCAGCGTCTTTTTGGTTGTTAAAATTATTGCACATTTACCATTTGTTAATGTATAAACCAAAGTGTTGAATCTTCATGTCGACCCCATTGATTTAGTGATCCAAGGCCCTAAAGAAGTCTTAACAGCTATGAAAAATTACTACAGAGCATGTGCAGGTACAAAGGCGGGCAACAAAAATAATAAAAGGACTGGGTGGACTACAATACCCAGAAAGATTAGCAAGATTAGGGTTATTTAGTTTAGAGAAAAGACGGCTTCGGGGAGACATAATAAATATGGTTAAATATATTAAAGGTCAATATAGAGATCTCTCCCAAGATTTATTTATACCAAGGACTGTATCCAGAGCAAGGGGACGTCCTCTACACAAAGAGGAAAGAAGGTTTCTACATAAACATAGAAAGGGATTCTTTACTGTAAGAGCAGTGAGACTGTGGAACTCTCTGCCAGAGGAACTTGTCAAGGTGAATTCAATAACAGAGTTCAAAAAGTGTCCGGATGTATTTCTAGAGAGTAATAATATAACAAATTATAGGGACTAGGATTCAGGAGAAGGGTCTGGATACATTTCTACATGTAATATAACAAGCTATAGTGGCCAGGATTCTGGAGAAGGGTCTGGATACATTTCTAGATGTTAAAAATTTTAAAAAATTAAGGACCCGGTTCGGGAAAGGGTTTGGAATTTTAGA